>NNCF01136747.1:13616-41991 GCA_002313205.1 Laupala kohalensis
GTTAAATTACAAACATATTGACATTATATATGTATTATAACTCGCAGCTAACTTTTTATCTTATCTAGGAACTTTTGCTGAAATTTTTGAATCCGCCTCTGCCTTAGGGCCCTTGATCAGAATTGATGGGATGGTCCCTTGCTTGCTTCCGGAGAGTAAATTAGTTTATTGTCCTCCACATGGTCATACGCAGTCTGTACTGTTTTTTGACAATATATTTATTTATTTATTTAAATTTATTTATGTTCAATGTGAGTCAGAAGCACATTATTTAAAATACTGTTTTTCTTAACTTGACCACATGATTTAGGTCAACTAATCAAGAGGTGTAGACCTGAGGATTAATTAAATTTAAGGATTCAGTTTCAATTCAATGTAATTACTAATTCTCTTTCTTCTTGGCTCAGGAAAATAAAATGTGAATTGGGCAAAGCCAAGAACTCACCATGTTTTCCTGATTTTCCCTACTTTTCCTTCCTCTTCATGGACTGGGGCCGATTAATTTAAAATAATGCATATATTTTTTCATGTACCCTACACGTGGAGAAGATAAGTGATAACTTTCAGTCAGGTGAAGTTGTAGAAGGTGAGCGGGTGGTGTAGTAGTTAACACCCCTGTGATCAAAGCAGGAGTCCCAGATTCGATTCCCGACTCGTCTGCAATTTCACCTGACTGAAAATTATCACATATCTTCTCCACATGTAGGGTACATGAAAAAATATATGCATGACGAACCTTAACACATAGGTACATGTAACACCGGTAATTAAGTGCACACTGAATAGTGTGCCGCTTGGCTCACTTATCTCCTGTCTGGGGATGTGTCACAGGTCATTCAGGGTTTAGGTCTGAGTGGAAATGGTGTACAGTTGTGGAAGGTGAATGGGTGGTGTAGTGGTTAACACACCTGCGACCAAAGCAGGAGTCCCGGGTTCAATTCCCGGCTTGTCGCCATTTCCACCTGACTGGAAGTTATCACATAATTTAAAATACAAAATAATTATTAATTTAATTCTAGTGAGAGGCGAGACATTAATAAATGTAATAATGTAAAAAGGGTAATTTGATCTCCTATTTATTTATCATCCACATTTATGATAGTGGTTTGAGAAACTGTGTATTTTTAAGAAGAAAAATACTTAAGGGACTTACAATGCAGTCGTGACAATAAAACATTGAGTCACATCGGCCACACACTGACATTATTCACCCAAGACTAGTTTCAGAAGCTGTTGCTCCCATCATCAACTCCTGCCAACTCAAGTTGATGTTGGGAGAAGTTGATGATGTCACATCAGTTGGCAGGAGTTGGCGATGCTCCAACAGCTACCAAAACAAATCCTGGGAGAATAGTGCAAGAGGAGTGAGTGGCCGATATCACTCAATTAATATTTTAATTTATTGTACTTTTCATTCATTTCATTAGTAGAATGAGGAATTTTCCAAGAAGCGTAACTTAAATGCCTTGTATATACTAGTAAAACTTAGTTGATCACTTCTCCAGCATTAAACCTACTATGGGAGTAAGTTTAAAGAACTTCTATATAAAAAACTAAAAAGCATAACACCATACTTCAGTTTTAAAATCTGTACAGAAGTGGTAATAATAAAAGAAGCAAATGGAGGAAGTTTTTATCTTCCCACCTATTTCTTCTAATGGGTGTGTCACTGTTGTCACAGTCTCTTCAGTTACTTCAAAATCTTTGGCATGCTTTAACATTAGAAATAAAAACATAAAAAATGCCTGCAAAATTTAGGCATACGTATATTCTAAATATTTCCATTCTCATGAAACATGAATGCACATATTTAAAATATAATGCTGGTAAACATACCATAAGTTCTTGATAAAGACTACCATAACCTTGCAAAATATATTAAAGCGTTAATGTGGAGAGACACAGATTCATTTCATTGGACCCAAAACACTTCATTAATCTCACACACTTCTAATTCTCATTTACACAGGTGCACGTTCTTAAGTTAATATTAAAAGAAACCCGATTATAGTAATTGTAATGCACAAGGAATTGGATTAACCATCACTGTCTCCACTATTTTCTCGATCTTCCAGATAGTCTCTGTTCAAACCTCTAATATGTACGTACTGAATATTTTTAGAATGAGATGCAGCAACTCTTGAACACCAAGGTCCAGCAAACAATGTCTCCATGTCTTCTAATGACTTTCCTTTTGTCTCTGGAAGCATCAAGTATAGAAGAACCAATCCCAATCCAGCCAATGCAGCAAACAAGTAAAAAGCTCCTGAAAATATGTCATCCAATATTAAGTAAAAACACAATTATACAAGAAAAAAGGCATTAGATGCTGTTTCAGGGTGGCCAGTATTTTTATATAACAAATTTCCCCGACTCTTTTGCAAATCATAGCAAATTAATTTTCAAAATTATTTGTGGAACACACAATAATGTACCTAGATAATAACTGTATATTAGAAAAATTCTTAATTAATTGTAACAATTTTCAAAGCTGGAACAAAATTAATACAAAAAGTGCACAGGAACAAGTTTATTTATTTGTGTGTGTTTATCCCAAAAAATAAATTAATTGTATATTTTAAACTCACATACCTTGAATAAAATAAATTATCATTAACATCAAGAATATATTACAATAAATAATTCTTATAAAATATACAATAAGATGATCAAATAATTAAGACAATAAAAATCAGTTATAACCCGTCTTATTCGATTTATTTGAATAGTTTTGTTCCTTTCTAATTCTCTAGGCCTTCTTTGCACTTTATCCAAAATCATATTTTTCTTACAAGCAAGTTCTCTTATTTCTGTGTGTTGGTGTTTGTTTTAGTTTTCTTTTGTTTCTACATTTTCAATGTCTCTCTCCCACTCTTTTTTTTTAAGTTGCCTTGATAATGATGTAGGCATTTTGGACAGCACGAAGTATGTCTGTTTCTTATTTATGTAAGGTCAATTAGCAAAGGTGACACAAATTATCTCCAATATATTTTTATATTTGGGAATCATTTTTTGAATAAACCATTGTTAAACATACTTCAACGTGGAAAATTTGGATATTGGAAAGTGTTAAGTAGCAAATAGACATAAAAATGAAATTACTAAATTTTGAATAATTAAAAAAAATTGAATTGATGAATTTTTTTTATTCTGAAAAATATGTACCTATATAATATTTCTATATTATTATTCCCCTGACCTATTGCAAATTTTCCTGACCTGTAAAATTCTCTGACTTTTCCAGGTTTTCCAGACTCAGGCCACCTTGTCTTTAGAGATAATAAAAGAAAGGGTTCATCCTCTTTTTGCATGAAAAAATAAAGTACCTCAAATAACTTTTCGGCACTCCTTGTAGTGTCATTAAATGCCAATGTTCTGGCCAATGAATAAGTAATAAATTTGCGTGCTTTTACAAATACACAAATTCTTTAGATAAGAATGAAAGGAAAAAAAGCACCATACATCTTTTGCGCACTTGGACCCACCCTGGAGAACACATGTGCCAAATTTCAAAGTTCAAAACCTTTTGCAAATAGTTTTTACGCTCTGCGACTGTCACAACGAAACTCTAAAAAATTCCAACAACCACACATTGGAATCGCATGAAATACAGTCTCAAAAAAGATTCTAGTTCATAGGGTGTTAGATATCAGGACATCTCATCTTTCATTCACCTAGCTCCCCCCCCCCCCCCCCCCNTCAGGATTTGATTAGCTCTTTTAACCTTCCCTCAATACCTTCCCTCTACATCCTAACATCATAGGGCGGTCCTTGGCGCTGAGAGTGAAAACTGTTGGTGACGTCCACTGGTGCTGTATAGCAGAGTTAAGCCATAATGTGTGTTAGTCGTGCAAGGTAAATGTGAATAAATGACTTATCACTTATTCACTTTTTTTACCTTTTGACTGTCACATTTATTCACATTGTGGCAGTCGGATAACTTGATATCCATCTTTCCCTTCCCCTTTGACCTCTAGAACCTTAGAAATAATTAGTCTTCATGGACAGTAGTAAGGTAATGACAGCACCTTAAGAAAGTATAAAACTGACACATTCACTAGTGAATATAGTACAATGAGGGTTCATTTACTTAAAATGCTATACTTTGACCAACACTAACTATAAAAATGTGAATGAAGATGCATTTTGTTCTTTGATAATATTACTTTCAAATTTTAATATATTCAGAAGAAAGGAATAATATGATTACGGAAACTTTTAACAATTCTGAGAAGAAATAATATCTGAAGACAAAAGTTTTAATCTTTAGACAATTCAAATGTAATTAGTATTTTAAAGCAAAATCATGAAAAATAATACACAGATAAAAGGTAACATGATGATTCTTTAAAGTAATAACAATACAAAATGTAATATAAAATGTTTTAAGAAGGAACCATGCAAATATCTCAGAAGCAACAAGAGTTGAAGAGTTTGGAAACAGTGTTCAATGAAATGCAATCATTATTCAGTTCACTGAAGCATTGGTTATACTTCATCTCTTCGTTCTGTTTCATTAATTACACACAAGATTTAGACGTTATCACAAATCTTATTAAAGATAACATGCATAGAATATTTGCTCATTCTGGTGACAATATCAGTGCTGTGTCATGGAGACCGGTCCCCAAGAGTGATAGGACTCGGTGTCCGGACATGTCGCCACAACCGGTCATTTAGTGTGAAAGGTGCTTCATACTTTTTGAAACAAAAAGGATTCAAAAGGAAGTTCGAGAGTTCACAACCAGTAAGTAAAATTTATTTTCTTAAGCCATTTTCTTCACTCTTGCAGAGAAGCAATTACAAATGAATATCACTCTACTGATTCACTGAAGCATTGGTTACAAATTGGGATTTTTATAATCAAATTTAAGAATGATATTTCATTATTCTTAAATTAGGTTTATTCGCACATCATTTTACTAAGATCAGTACTTTACCTTGTCTTGTTAATAATTCAGTCAGAGTTAAAAATGTCATGGAAATCAATAAATTGAATATCCAGTTAGTTGAAGTAGCAACACTATTGCAAAAACTCCGGGCCCACATTGGATAGATTTCAGAATTGATTGTCCAAGGCATTGGGCCCATACCTAATAAGAGGAAAATAATTTCAATAAATAATAATTTTCAATTATTGGTCGTATTAAACATTTACCATATTTAATAATGATGTTATTCTTGCCTACTATTCTTGTTTGAATGACCTTGTAAGTAAATAGATTGATTTTTTATTAAGACACTCTTGACGCTTTGACAGGTGCTTTCTGTCATCATCAGGTGACTGGAGTACATAGTCAAATAAATGAATTTTATCTTAGCAAAAAAAGTTAACTATTCCATAGAAAAATAATTATTCATAGAATTATAATTATTAAGAAAACAAATCATCAAAGCACAGTTATTAAAATAAACAATTATAAATTTTAGGTAACCTGTTTACGTCTGATAGTAAATTCAAAGTGTTTCCAGTAAATTTAATATGTAGCATTTCATAAATTATGTGTTAGAAGTAATTTGGTTCCCTATCTAATGCAGAAACATTATCCCAATCCATCAAATGATCTTCATCTAAACAGTGCAATGATATAACATTATGTTGTTGTGTGTATATGTTTTGTTGTTAATCTCTCATTCCCGTCCATTATGTGCAATTAGTCTGTCCAATATAATAAGAAGTACAATTTACAAAAAAAAACCCCGTAAACATATTGTAAAGACTCTTTACTACAAGATCATGGGATTGGTTGTTAATTTTACTAATCAACCATACCTTTTCTTGAAGAAAAAATCTACATAATATTGAGGATATTACTCTATAATATGAAACAATATCAAAAGTTTTACTACTAATCTGTGATCGACAATTATGTACATTTAATGAACATTGTTTCATACTATTAGGGCAATGCATTCGCCTTTTACATATTTCATTATAAAACTTGCAGGATATTAACTAGCTAGTAAGATTGTCCTTACAAAATATATGTTTGAAAAAAAAAAAAAGCACAATGGAAGTAACTATCAGACAGTAATATCGCTTTATCAACCAAATCATTGCAATTTTTTGGACAAGAGTTATCATATTATCAGACAAATACTTTAAGACTAGTTCAGTATATGTTTTTTAATGAAACTAACCAACCATTTATTATTTGCAACTGATATTAATAATTCTAAACAATTAATTTTCCATAAGTTTCTTTCTCTAATGTAAATTTCAGTCACGGATGATACTGCATCCATAGCTGGGCAGAAAAGTGTTAATCCGTTGTTATTTAATTAACAAAGTGTAAATCCGTTGTTAATTTTAGTTTGTTAACATTTTGTTTAACTTTTAGTTAATTTCTAATTTCTAAAGTTTCATTAACTTCCATTACATTTACCTTCCCTTTACTTAAGTCCATTAATTTTTTGTAGGTACACTGGATGGTACAGTGTGCATGGTCAGAAATTTGTCCTATCTTGCATTATCAGAACTGATAATCTGTTATTGCTCAAGGAAATATAGCCATGCAATTTAGTTCACTCTAAGATTGGGGATTCCAATTCACAAATGCTACACAAAATCTAAAATGATTCAATCATTTGGCATCCTCTTCCCTCTCCCTACTTCTGCTCCCACCCTCAGACTTGTGGACTGACATTTAATGTAAAATATATGGAGTGAACAAACCCGAATAGAAAAAGGAATTACTATTATTTAGTTGATGATTTCACTGTATGTTCAGTGGTTTTTTGGTTTTTACAATGTAACTTGACTAACTTACACATTATGTACAACAAAATATAATAGTACCCTTTGACGGCTTCCCCAGGAAAACATTTTTTGCAATGAACATTTGTTCATTCCATTCAGATGAAAAATTTATGTAAGTATTCATGAAGAGGAACTTGCACCTTACAGAAGATGATGATGTGTGAGAAACATATTCTCTTGCTTCTTCGAGTACATAAAACAAGAGATACAATAAATATTACTTATCCAGTTTATTTACCAACTTTACCCAGCCTACCCTACCTATACTATATTTAAGTTATAATGAACTATTGTGTGTTTGACTAATAATAGAATCCTTGATTATTTTAGCGATTTAATATTTAAAATATTCAATTAATTTTTAAATGGTTAACTTAAATTTCTGTACAATTTTCAACAAAAAACCCATGATTTTTAATGATTAACAAAGTTAACTTTTTGAGTAACAGAGTAATAGTTAATGAAATAACATTTCTGGTTATCTTTTCAAGATTTTTCGAGATAACATAAAAAGTACAGACAAAAGCCCATTGGTTCTCTCTCTACTACATGAGATAATTTCTTATTAATATCAGTCTTCTCATAAGGTCATTCAAAATATTATAATTAAAACATACTAATATTAATATGTATTTCAAGACAATAGAGAACCTGGAGCAAAGAAAAGGAGATATATTCCAAGAGCAGAAACAGTAATCCAAGAGTATTTGGATGGACACCACCCAACTGCCCATGTTACTCCATTTTTATCAACATTGGTACCATTACCACAGGGTCCAACCAATGGATAGTCATCGTCATTTTTGGTGATACTCCAACATGTTCCATTCATAACTTCAGTTGAGGCAGCTGAATAGCAAAATCCACAGTTTACATTCTCCACACATTCTGAACAAGACCTACAGAAAAGACACAAAAAGTTATTCAAATCTTTTTATTACTTTTAGAAATATCATTAATTGTTTTCTTAATATTGTAGAATTCATTAATACAATATGATGAAATACAATCATTAATTAAATTAAGTTATAATACCTTAAAATGTACAATTGAAGAAGCTCTTTTGCTCCATAAGGCCATACAGTAATTTCTGTTTTTAGTAAATAAATAAATTTATTTTTTGAAAATCTATTTGAATTATTACATTTATAAAAAATTGTGCCAAGTTTTAGTTTGTGCACAAGTGAAATAACCCAAAATGTTAACATACATCAAATACTTTTGACCTAAAGATAGAAAGAATGACAGACATTTTTGTGTAATGGATTACCAAGTTCCAAAACCTATTTAAATTTCATTCAATATAAATCATTGTGAAAACATAACTTCAACACGGCCTTGATAACAAAAAGTTAACTGGTAGAATAAACATGTTTAAATGTTTGAGGGTGATTTTCTTCTCACCTCAAAATAGTAGCTCATTTTCTTCATTCTTCAACACTCAATATTAAAAAATAGACAGGACAAATTTAATACAAGAATTTTCATTTTATCAAAAGTACAGAGTCAAATTTGCAATATGGGAGCTCTCACTTTGGAGAAGTAAGCCAACTCTCTTTAACAGTAGTGGCTGTCTAGAAGTCTTCCTTTAATTTACAATGCAAAACAGTGATGGCTTATTAGCTGTATTGTCAGGTAGTTTGAAAGATTTTTAAAGATTTAAATTGCATATACAACGACCTTGCCTATTTATATATTTGTCTATTTATTAATAACAGCTTGTTTATATATTTTTACTAAGAAAAATCAATTTGCTACTAATAGTGTGTTTCTTTTAAATGTTGTTATCTCAAAGAAGAGAAGGTAAAAGATGAAACAATAGGAAATTGTTAATGCATCCTTTAATGCTCCAAAGTACAATATTTCGTACATGTGATTTCCTCCATCAGATTATTCAGAAAAGGAACGCAAATTCATTGGGACATTTGCATTTTAATATATATGATACATCTATGCCTTTTCCCTTTGATATACCACAATTAATTATATTAGCAAACTGGACAGGTCCAAACATCATATAAACTAAAAAATTAATCTGCAAATCGTAGACTTGCCCCCGATACTGAGTGTTTTTATGGGTCTTAGTTTTGGCCATGATGATAAGATTACTGAAAAAAAGAATACTCCACGAAAATTAATATTTAAGCTCAAAAGTCAAAAAGCAAAATAGAAAACACAATAGAGAATTCACCCACACTATTAATAAGTAGGCAAAGATGACAAAACCTAAGCCAACTATCTTTTTAGTACTGAACAACAATTTAGAACATAAACTATCATTTACTAGCAAATAGCTGAAGTTCATTTGTAGAGCCTATTAGTTTTACTAGATTTTACTAGATAGGGTAGGGGATAGATGAGATTCTTGAGCTCATTGTGTGTGCAGCACTGGTTCAAGGGTGAAGAAAATAGGCTGAAATTAGATGCAGAGAACTTGAGCATTACACATGAAGTTTTACTTTGCGATTCCCAATGTTTATGATGGCATCTTTACATGTGATACGAAATATTCACATTGTATGAGATTTCAAAGGAAATTTGAACATTGAAATATAATTTTCATATTTGGCCACATCATACATTTTTTTTTTTTTTTTGGGGCTTTAGGGCTCGTCAACATCGAGGTCATTAGAGCCCATCCGCCGCATCATACAGGAGAATAGTCATGATCAGCACTTCGATGTCTGATATTTCTTTCCTACCTTGAGGTCAGCTCTATACCGGATGCAGACTTTGATTGGCCAAGTTCAAATTGAATCGTCTAGAAAAGGAAGGTATTCAAAGCAGTCACTTTTGATCCAGCGAGAAAAGGTCAATACACATGGTCTTTTTTTTCCATTTATTTTACCACAAACTACCGTGATCACCCTGGACATAACAATGTAATTCCAGGGTTTCATCATTGTGTTTCCTCTATATTTTTTACAACTCTTCTCTCTTTGCTTAGTTATATGGAAACCAGTGCTTTAAAAAATCTATAATTGGTAATTTGTCAACATTGAAATATTAGTTGAATAATTTGCAGATCGTGCTATCATGTTATGAACATTGCAACATCATTCTATGAATTTTTTACACTATGAATGGTATAAAACATGTGTCATATTACTAAACAATACAAGAGGGTGTTTTTTCTTTGTGGCACACTGCTTTGTGGCACATTCTGGTTATGTGTATTTCTTTTAAATGAGTTTTGTTTTCACCATTTCACATTAGTTTTAAAATAAGAGCAAAGTGAATAATAAAGCACAGGATGTAAAAATTGTCAAAATATATTATATACCTGTATATGTAAAAGCGAAACACTGCTCACTGACTGACTGACTAAGTACGAAATCTCAGAAACTACAAAGCCTACAAACTTGAAATTTGGCAGGTAGATTCCTTGTAGGGTGCAGATGTCTGCTAAGAAAAGATTTTATAAAACTCCCTTAAGACAATCCAATTGATATCTTGTTTTCAAAAAAGTTATTTTATTTGTACACTATTGTTTGTTTGTGACTTTCAATGAAAAATTGACTGTTTTCAAGGAAGGAACAGAAAGTATCTACATTGCAAAATGGTATATATAGTAATAATTGTAAATATACTTTAGATATCTTGAATTACTTGGTTAACACAATAAGTCATGATCGCATTCCCATGCCTACTAGCCAGGAGATGCCAATGGTTCCACAGATAACAAGAAATCAATTGATCATGATGAATGTTTTGCTTCATATAGATCAATGGAAAATATAATAAATTATTATGCTTGTGTCTATAATTTATACACACTACCCGATAGTTCGAAATTGGAAGGTAGGTTACAAGCTACGCCATTTGATACACAGGTCACTGCATATTTGCTTTTACATAACAAATTTCTCATCACTACAGTAAACTTACGCTGACACACCACAAGTCTCATCTCCACCGGCATTGTCAGGAGCATCTACACTATTTAATGTGAATCCAACACCTAAAATAATCAACGATACAACAACACCTGAAACAAAGCATAATATAAATTCAAGCAATGAATACTTTATGCAGGACATGGAAACAAAAAAAAATACATGGGAGTCTGTTGTACCTCGATCAAATGAAGCACTTCAGCTTTGAATAATGTTTTACGAAGAACATAAGGATTGTAAATCAACGTTCGCTTATAAGAATGAGATTTAAGTAAATGAAGCTGCTTAATATCAGCGAAGAATTCATGCACACTTGAGTTCAACGATTCAAAGAGACACTAAAATATAATCACAACATTTATTTTATTATCAATTTTATTTCACCTTATCTACTTTTATTTAATCATAGAATAATTGGCTTTCTTCTAGATTACATGATGGGTTTCATCTACAAAACGTGTTTGAAAATATTTGATTAAGACAATACAGTGCCCGATTTTTTAGGAAATCAGATAGACATTGACTCTGAAAATCTTTTATCACAAGAACCAGTTGGGCAACTACAAGAGCATTTTAAAATAAGTTTCCTATAGTTCTTGTAAGTAAAAAATTCTCTCAAACTCAAAAAACCTTACAATTGAAAGGTAAGACCGTTTTCTCAAGATTGGTAGGTCGCTACCATTATGATTCACTCATAAATAATAATTGCATGTACACTAGCCTTCTATCAGGTGCCTTGTCCTGGTGGCAACTAAGGAGACACCTAACCCTTGAGTGGGTACTTGAGAAATGAACTACTCCGGGAGAATGTGACTTGCTAGTTGTTAGACTGCAGTCTCACTTGGGAGAACCATCACTCCATCAACGTGGAGAAGACCCCTATAACATTACTCTCCTCAGTGTTTCTCCTCTGTTTTCTTCCCTGCACTCATCTGACAGGTGTTGGGTTGTATGCCACGAGTCCCTGGTAGGAGGGTTAAAATGTCGGGAGGATGAACATTGTCAGAAGAAATTCAGGGATACAGTTGCCTCAATATAAATTGGTCCCGAAAAGAAAAATAGTAGGTCCCCGAGGGAGCAATGCTTGTTTCTGTTTCCACGGAATTGACAATAGCGCTAAAGACAGAGAAAAGGTTCTGGGAATAACGGTACACACATACTTATGTTTAAGCATCTGAACAAGTACAATTCTTATGACGCAAGGGGAACAGTATCGGGGCCAGGAGTGCGCGAGTAGGTTTTAGGGCGGCATTGTAGAGATAAACATATGAGTTGCTTGAGGTCTTTGGCAGAAAATGTTTCAAGTCGAATTCTACTCGTGAGGTTCTGACGCTGAATCGAAGCTGCCCTCAACGATCTCGGACACTGCGTCCACGGAACAGTTGAGTGCACCAGTCAATAGACCTCAATTTATAGTTGGAACGATTTGAGCCGACGGGTCCGATGACCCAACTACTATATTTCAGATTTCATCGGCTGAGCCTATGACTCACCCACTCGAGGCCACGTGAAATTGACAGCTGCCTCGAGTATCAATTATTTGAGGAATATACGACAAAGATAATGGAGATAAAAAGATTGCTAGAAAGTAGATGAAGCGCACACCTCCCAGATGGCAGGGATGGACAACGCCTCAATGGCGGTCAAGCTGCGCATACAGAACAAAGACCAACAAAGAACCATGATTCTTTTCTTTCTTTTTTTTGTGGGGCTTTAAGGGCTCGTCAACAGCAAGGTCATTAGAGCCCATACCATGATTCAGACAGTAACTTGTATTGCAATACTATTTAAACAAGGTAGCCAATCGGCTGAAAGAAAATGGAAAAATGAAGAAGAAAAAAGCTGCCTCGGCATCTTTTTACGTGTCGTAGGAGATATCTCTTTCGGGCATCTTGAAGTTAAATTGTCAGCCTCGGATGAACCGTGATCACGTTTGGCTTGGCCTTCAGTTTAGTTTCCGGACGAAGGGGAGTTAAATCTTGGTGCTCTAGAGTCACATCGTCAATTCACATATTATTGTATTCACATATTCATTCAACTGAGATGATGGCATCATTTTCTTCTTCTTTGATAACTTGAAACAATTCTCATTGGCATTCATTCAGTAATACGGCAAATCAAGTACGATTTGACATTAATTTCTCTTCTTAGAAATTCCAATCAGAGCTTTCGTTTGTTTTTAGTATAATATTTCATGCTAATATCCCACACCACAGGACAGTATGCAAAAATAAATATCACGCAAAAATCATTTAGAAAATAGTCCCTAACAATCCTAAACTATTCTAAGAAGGATTCTAAATTATTTAATATATTCGAATGTCATAGAAATATTATTGGTATCACTAGTGCCAATTTTTATGCAAATGTCTTTTCATGAACAAAAATATTTTTATCGCTTAAACCAAACATTATGATAGTTAATGCAATGTTTTGATGATAGGGAAATGTAACGTACGATACATTTCATTCTGTCAGGTGGGAACTCGTTCACTCCGAGATCCATATAGTCCTCGGAAAGGTCAAATTATGAACTTTCCAGTTGTCATTGTAATCCACACTGATACATAACTGTTCACTATATTGTCCCACATATACTCCTCTTTCATATATATGACTTTTTGATCGACCACATGTTGGCACACTTTCTCCCCCTCGTCTTTCCCGAATTCTTGAAATGCTCTGCTCGAAAGAGTCATGACGTCATCCATTCTGAAAAACGTGTTGCACGACGCCATATTCTCTTTTACCTGAGCCCATATTTTCTCAATTGGGTTGAGTTCCAGATTGTATGGAGACAGACGTAGCACTGTATGTCCATGTTCTCTTAGTATGTAGTCAATTCTGAATCGTTTCTCTCCCTATTTTCTTCTCTTAATAATATTAAACAATTCAGCATTGATAGCTCCCTCTGGAAAACCTATTCGGAGAACTTTGAGCCACTTAATCATCTCTGTTTTCCTCTATTTGTTGTAGTCTGTCTCTCAAATAGCACATTATGACAGGAAGGATCCATCACTTCGACCAATTGAGGAGGTAAATTTGGAGTAAGCTTCTCATTCAACCATTCAAAATAATTAACTGAATTCATGTCATCATGATCATTTCCGGTTTTTATTCCTGATATTAACATTAACTTTCCTTTGGGAATAAAGCCTCCTTTGGATCCTGCGTGCACAAAAATTAGTCTTGATATTTGCTTCACAGGAACTTCAAGATCAGCATTTTTATTTTCAGTGTCTGACCAAGACACTGATCTGGCATGATTACTGTGAATGTAGGTTCCATAAGTATACACTACTTCAATGAAAGGGGTGTCAAGGACAACATCGACAGTGTCAGAGAACGGATGTGCACCGTACCTTAGGTACACCAAGGTCCCTACTCCCTGGTACCCTGACTGCACCTAAGGAGGCTGAGAAGAATAAGGTGCAAACTGACACTAACACAAGAAGATCCACAAAATAGAGCAAAACTTGTAGCAGAAATGAGCAAAAAATCTCATATTTAGGGGAAGAATACTAGCACCAGCTAATGGAAAGTATTTCTCAGAAGCTGAAATTGGTAAGCAATATTATCCTGAAGAGCAAGACGATAGTGAAAAGTTTTTTTTCACTATACCACGAACGACAACAATTTGAAAATGGGAAAGTTCCAGATATGGACGGAATATCAAATGAAAATCGAAGATGGTTGTCACAGTGTATTCCCAATGTTAATAGACGGTGTTCTATCTCTAACATAAATAAGAGAATTCTTTTTCAAAGATTGGAGGTGGCAGATGATTTTCTGTTGAGAAGGGCATAAATCGTGTAACATGCTGATTTCATCCAAACCTGTTTCTCATTAAAACAATGGAAAATTTTTTGAAGGTTGATTCTCCTACAACCCACGAAGAACATTTTAATGAACGGGAATTTCTCTTCTCGACAGAACCTGATGCGCATGTATAAAATGCAAATCTGAGACCGGGACCGGGATAGTCTTCTGAACTCTGGTGGCAAAGGTTACTAGGAATGATTTCAACTCTGCAAGACAAGAATATAAAACGAGATTTTGACGATAAACATGTTTAACAATACCTCTTAAGAATCTTTGAGGATTATCGAACTGTAAATCAGGAACTTCAAAATGACAGTCTCCCATTAAACAGCAAATTATATGCTCTGAAAAGTGGAGCATAATTCAAGAGATGAAGACACATAAAATGAGAAGGAAAACTCTTTAGAAAATAAATTAATTTCAGACCTCTGCTACCGTCCCCCCCCCCTCTCTCTCACGCTCGTCCTTTTCCCGTTTCCCTGCGAAGGATATGTTTCGCGACAGTCCACGCTCCGCACATTGTGCAAGCAGACATAGAAGGATAGGGTTTTAGTAGGTATGCTAATATGGAGTTCCGAAATAACCGGTGTTGTCCTACTCATAAAGGGTTTCACCCCTCAATAATAAAGCATAACTAATAAGTAAGTTAATGCGTTTATTTAGTATCGCTTAACTTTTAATAAGAAAAACTTCGTTGGTCTGCTACTAACTAGAGATGCATAGTGGTTTATATTCCATTCACCATTAATTTGATGTCCACATAGTTTCTGCGCAGACATTCGTCACTAATTTTAAGTTACTGGAAAATAATTGTCTCAGTAAAATGTTGTAAGTTATCTTCTTACTAAATATTTTTAATTTAACAATAATAAAATTCACGATCCTATTTAACAGACACATCACATAATTCACTAATTAATTAATATGTGAAAATGGTGAAATAAATGGTGGTCTGTTTAATAGGGTCATGAATTTTATTATTGATACAGACGTTATCATGACAAATTTTTAATTTAATGCTGTAGTAAAAAGTTTGTGAAGGCAGAACATGATTGAAACCCTGCTCGTTTGTTTGGGATATAATACACTTCCAAACTCCATACTTAAAGTAGAAAACTTAAGTTTTAATTTGAACAGAGGAACAGTTGTATACCTCGAGTCAAAGTAAAATGTACCATGGACCACAGAATTGAAGATCATTTTTCGATTAGAAGGGAAGAAACAATAAAAGCTTTTTCTACAGCTCCCCATAAAAAATGCACTTAAACAGAGAACTGTTTAGGACAGTACGGTCATCTGTTGTATCAATACTGGAATAGCATTTAATAGAAAAATTTCGAATACAAGATAAAGCATTATAATTTAAACAAGAACATCAATGCAGAAGAAATTGAGAACAAATGAAATGATACTTTATTGTTAATGCATGACAGCAATGTTCAGAGATCAAGTAATTTGTGACCCAAGACAAAGGTGTTGTCATAGTACATTAGGGCTTGGTACCATTGATTGAATCTAAGAAATAGTTAATTATGGTGAAATATCTCAAATATATTGTATTTTTCTATAATACCAAAGTGTGCACAAGTGATAAAACAAATTAAGTAACTAATTTCTTAAAAACTACAAAACATCAAATTAGAGATTAACATGATCATAGGTACACCCGTCTACTTTGAGATATGTAAATCAATATGATAAAATACTACACCAAATTAAAAACATAAACGTGACCTGCAAGTGAGAGAAGAGTCAGACGTCTTCTTCCAACTCGTTCTACGAGAAATAAACCAATGAATGTACACAAAAAATTAACAGCAGCTGTGGCACAAGCAAGCCAAATAACGACTGATACATCCTTAATTCCAGCCATTTGTATAATACTTGCACTGTAGTACCTGAAAAGAACATAATAGAAATGAAAATTTATTAATGCATTCACAATTCTCATAAGATTTCAAGTAAAACTAAACTAATTATTTGAAATGTACTTCACATCAATAAAAGTAAAATGTCTAGCAACATAAATCGTGCATGTGGTGTTACTAACATACGTGAGAGAAAATGCTTAACAAAAATTAAAATTCAATTTTAAGGGCTTACATTTATTATTATTAAAGTCCAAATAATTTCAAGTCCAAATTCAGGACCATGGAATTTGCGAGTAATGTTAATAAACTTCTACTTCACTGTGTTTATGACAGTGTATTATGAATGTATCTTTAACTCATGACTCTAACAAACATGAATATTCCTAAATATAAGTTACAAAAACAGACAAAAAATACAGAAATGTTTGAACACTCTTTTAACAAAATCACAGTCACTGGGAAATCTGAGAGAACTGTTTGAAGTTATTTAATTATTTTTCAAACATATTGTTTACTTTTTATTTAAATAAATGTACCAAAATATCTACTTTTCCTTTTAAGAAATAAAACATGAATCAGCCTAAGCAGATGCAGGAATGGGTTTTAAGTAAAAGATAGATTTAAATAATTCAATTTAATAAGAAAAAAGGCACCATTTTCCAGTGTCAACAATTCAAAACGACTCGTAGTTTTACATACCTTGCTTGGGAAACAAAGACACTGGACCAATAATGGGATATTGAATGTATACACCTGACCATGCCACTCACAGACATAAATTATGAGGGTTCCTGGTGTTGTAGAAAGTAGGCAAGGGGGTTCATTGGAATAGTCTCAAAACCAATTGGGAATGAATTCTTTTTGCAACCAGGAATTTTGACTCCTTCATTTTCAAAATCCAAAAAGTTATATTAAGAAAAATTGTCCAATAAAAAGGTTTCTTCATTATGGACTCACCTACATAAGGAAATGTTTCAAACTAAAAAAATAATATTGGCAAAAACTTGAATAAATGAAATTGTTGAAAATTTGATCAAAATGCGGACATCACTACAGTATAACACTATATAGGCATTAACAATGTCAAGTATACATCATTCTGTTTAAATTTGATTGCTAAAACATTTTTTGCATTCCCTTATTTCAATTCCATTCTAATTCATATATTCCTAAATTATAGATTAATACCATTCAACAAACGAGAAATTACTCTCCATAAAAGAATGTATCAAATTTACTTGAAAAGTGTTATGTTACAAAAAATATTTTCGAAAAAAAAAAAAAAAAACTCTCNTCTAATGAAGGCGTTTTGGGCGGAGAGAATGTACTACTGGTATTTTAGATGGAACGATATAAGATTAGAATTTACAGTACGTAGTTTGTAAATCACGCAAAACACGTCGCGTCACACCATAGTAAAATACTAGTTTTATGTAATACTATGCAAAAATCGGAAAGTACACGATAAAACATGAATTTAGTGGAATGATTTGATCAAGATCCCAAAAATAGCAGCATAATGTCTGCAATAAATGAAATGGCATCATTCTGACATGAAAAACGAAAGGATACACAGGAAACGGTTAATTTTGGCAACAAAACAAAATATACCGACATATATGTTACAAACGAATAACCATTCGTTGTACACACAGGAGAGGATATGGGGGGGACTTGTATGTTTCAACAAGCTTAATAGATGAAATATGAGGACAGATTCTTGTAAAGCACGTTCCAGGTTCACAAATACACATTTATTATATTAGAACAAAGTATACATTCATTTTCCTAAAAATACAGAAGCAGAATTACATACATTTTCTCCTGGATTGTTGTGGGCAATCAATACTTCGAGAATAATGGTTTCTTCGTAGGTACATAGATAAATTAATATCATAAGGCATAAACAAATGTTTATGTAAATCCCCTTTTATAATCCTTTTCCCAGTTTAAACAGAATTACGAAGTGGTAAGCGAGCAAGAATGAAGTGTGACCGCATATGGTCTACACAAACAAAAAAAAACCCTCGCCGGACTCAAGTTTTTGAGTAAAAACATCCTTAAATTTCATACATACAACAGTACCCGCTAGTCATTAATAGTGGTTAGAATAACCATAGAATTAGCAGGATTTTTATGATGCACTCGATTGAGTGAGCCTCTAATCTGAGTGCAGATATCGTTAGTACGAGAGTAAATACTTAATAAGATTTGAAGTGCTTCATAGCATTGTTTTCCTCCGCTGCCATGACCGCATTGCCGTGGTCTTCCGTGAAGGTAGAGTAGTTTCCTCGTAACAGCCTTGGAGAATGGATGCAGTAACAATAACAAACTTAGAAAACGTTTGTGAACAAGTATGTTCAATGTTTTTGTTGAGTTGCTCACAGTGCCATGCCATTTATAGTAATGGCGCAGCAGTTGAATGACTTTGCATATAAAGTCATGTTCCAAAAAATAGTTCGTACCATTGATACATTTGCATGTTCAATGTTTCGAAGAGTGTAGCGAGCAGAAGAGTGACAGCATGTCACATAACACGGCGATGTGTTCCCAGGGTATCATGACGACGAACCCTGAAATATGACTGCATGATACTGGATAAGTACTGGATGATTGTGGTTCGAACACTGCTCCTTATATAGCTGGCGCACAGAACGTTTCCATGGAGCGTGTTCAAGAAACTATTATCGATATCAATCACGGAACGTGCAATTGACAAGGAGATTATAGCTTCCAAAGAATGTTTATGATCATGGAATACTTATGTATTCACGGAGTATTTATACACATGGAATAAATATTAAGTTTCTCACAGAACACTAATAACTTGTGATTCGTAATGGATGAGAAATATGTAGATGAGCACTTGACGAACGTTTGGTTCGTAACAATATAATAAATGTTCTTTCTCAAAGTTAGCGGAACACAGACCCAAAAAGTGTAACCCTAGCTGGTGCATCGGGTAGACTTCGTATATATGAGCATAAAACACCAAAATTTTAAACTTATGCATAGAAGTGCAAAAAATATATCTGATCCTTACTTATTGTCGTACTGTAAAGCAATTTTTGGTTTATTAGAAGTACTTAGCATGTACACAATACAACAAGAATAGTTTGTAAATACGGTGCAATTTGTACCTTTAACTCTTACTGCAATATTATTACGTATTGATTTAAACTTATGCAATATTATCTGTAATTTTATCATCCTGTTCAATTTGTCGGATATCATCATCGTGTTTTTTTCTTCTACCTTGTTTCTTCAGTTTTCCTTCGTCTGGATCCGTCCATGTAATCGATTTGTCATGATCTGATAAGCCGGTAGTTGAGGAAACAAGTTTGGCACTGCATTTTCCCTTAAAACAAGTTTCTCTCTTTTAAATTCACAAAAGTTAAGATATTTATTTGTGTATAGTTCAGTTAACATATTACCACTGTCGTGAAAATATTTTATACAAACTGACGATTTTTCTAATGGAGTCCAATTTGAACGCGGGATGGCACGAATCCATTCACTATGCCGAGCAGAATTCTTCGTTATTTTAAAAACACTAGGTATATCCTTCTGTTTTTATACAACTACTATAATTACAGGAACAGCCAGGTACAATACTTCTTAAAATAAAGGTATAACGTAGATAAGCGCGCACTTACATCCCTGTACAGTGATGGCTATCAGTATGAAGCTGGTTAGAAGTGGCCAGACTTCCAACTTAGCCAGTTCTCGCTGGCCGTGGCCTGTACTACTCAAGGCCATGGTTGTAGTCATGTGATGAGCAGCGAGATGTTGTTAGGGTCGTTCCGATACGGTACTTTGTATCGGTATACATCGATACCCATAATTTTCACTGATGTTATTCCTAATACTTCCAATATAAGTATGTACGTGATTACGAACAGCCCTAAGTTTTACTACATCATTTATGAAACCAGGTATGAATGAAAATGTATATTAATGGACAATATAAAACATTCTCGAAGGCTTCCGCAGCCGGAGTCGTGTGTTGCAGGGCTTTCCGGATGGTGCCGCGTTTAGATGTTGTAGCTTGATGTTCCGGCTGCCATGGTGCAACCTTCTTGAGAAATGATACTTTTGTAGTATGGTTTTCTTCATAAATGACACTTTTTTCATGGTAAAGACCAGTTACAAACTATCCTGGCGCATCTCAACTCTGTTAATGCGAATATAAACTTTACCGTACCTTGAAAGCAATCGCCATCTCCCTTTCCTTGATGTCCTAGTTTCCAGAGAAAATGACGAAACCCTCTCCCTTTCTGTTTATCGTAAACATACCCATGCTGACCCTTACCCCAAAAAATAAAATTCGCGTTTGATACTCTTAATTAATTTAACTAGTGTCAGATGACATTAAGTCATATAGGGTTGGTAGGAAGATGCAGTAGGTTAAGAGTTAAGGGAAAATATTCCACCAAAGGATGGTCAGAAGCGTCTAGAACTATTTGTCCCCGAATTGTCACGTGGTAAAAAAAAGCAAGTTGTTGCTTGCTTTAAGCATGCAAAATTGTTAGCTTAAACCAAAGTATGGCAGAGAATAATACCTCACTATACCTATCTTACTACGATATTTTTCTGGAGTGGATGTTCGTACTAACACTCACTGCAGTTTATGTATGAGCCATATTTACTTTTACTGACTTCTGAAAAAGAAAACCTTTCTTTTCTACAATATTATAATGAAAAGTCAACTTCAAAAAAATAATATTTTCAGGGTAATATTTCGTAACGTTGTCATTCTAGAAAATTAATCACAAAAATTTGAAGCAAATGAAAATTTACAATAATAGTACAATTAATGGATAGTAACCATGACAATTATTTCAATAATAGTCTTCGATTTTTTGGAATTGTTAAATGGTAATAATAAAATTAGCATAATCCAATCCATATGGTATTTTCACACTACTCAGAATCAAAACACTACCACACTTACGAAAATACATTAAAAAATGTAGAACGAAATATCATAACTTGGCGCATCTCAAAACATATGAAAAAATAATACACACATGACTGTGTTAATTCCTGCCAACTGCTGAAATCCTTGAAGCATACAACCGAGAGTTAATGCTCGTCTAGTAGATGGGCAACGGAGAACTTGCAGCCACAGAGATTTCTTCCTATAATTTTCATCTTGTTGCTGAGCAAATGAGATTTTCATACTTTCCAATTCTTCTTCAATTGGAAAATCCTCTCCTCTTATAGATCGAAGAACTTTGGCAGCTTCATCATACCTAGAACACGAGCATTTGAAGAATTCAGTGATAATAACACAAACACACCAAAACTAACGTAATTTTAACACCACGTTACCGATCTTACCGATTTTTAGAAACAAGCCAGCGAGGACTTTCCGGCATTCCAAGGAAGCCGAAGAATTGTACAGCGGCAGGAATAGCAGCAAAACCCAACATGAACCTAAAGGGAAGATCAGAAGGAGACATCAGATGAGATAATAAATTACGAAAACGTTGGGGAATATATCTAACGCGTGGGCAGGGTCAACACATTAATACACGCCCAATATGACAAACCACCGTGTCATAAGATCCTTGGGGAATGGAACTTCACGGAGAACAAAAGCGGAAGTTTCATGAGGGCAAATACAGATAGGATAAATGAACAAATATCGTCGGAAAAATTATATCCCATTTGTGCGCTAAAATAGAAAGGGACTCCGAATACCTATATGAGAGCTAAATATTGTGACGCATTATGTGCTCGAATAAAGCTCGCTTCACAAGTAAAATGTTGCATGATTTTTTTCCTCCAAATTCCTCTGATGTTTGTGGTTTCACACAGGTGTAATGTTTTATCCTGCTGCATTGGTTTCAGACGATGCATTTTACTGGTACAGTTTTGATGTTTCAATACGCGCATATTGACAGATCGGGAAAACGGACGAGTTTACTGAGGAGATTGTTCGACACAGACATTTAGCAATTATAACAGATACGTTGTCTGAAAGAGTAATGCGAATCAGTGAACGTAAAAAAACGTACATTGTTAATTTTGTGGTAAGAAGCCACGAAACATAATAAGAAGTAGACGTATCAAAACTGAGAACAATAAAACGCATACCTATTGAAAACAGCGGAACACCATAGAAATTTATATTGTACCCTCGTTGCTTCTTAGCGTCTGCCAGGGTCTGAAATGACGATAATTGACTTCATTTGTCTGGTTTCGGTTATCCTCAGAATTATTTACATTTTCTGTCCTGTGTGTTACCATCTGGTCAGGAACTTTACTTTCCGAAATAACTCACACGACCGGTAACAGGTATGATATTCTTATTTTTAATGCAATTCTTTCAACAACTAACGAAGATGTTTTAAAAGTAAAAGCTAAGGGAGCTAGATCGCATTGGGTAATAATCGCAATTAAAGTTTTTAAGCAGAGCTGAAATGTGGTGATAGAAAAGGAAATAATATGCATGAAAGGGGAAAAATGCCGTTTTGGAAGTTAACTGAAGTTCACCCCTCGAGGTTTGAAACACGACTTACGCCACATGGAGCAAATGATCGAGATCTAATGCCGTGGAGACGCCATTTCTTGAACTAATAATTAGCTTGCAACAAATCGGACGCTATGTTTCCTCAAAACGCTGGGAAACAAATTCAACAAAAGCTTTAAAAAATAACTAAGAGCTCAAAAACATTCAGCTGTTGTGAAGGAAGGTCACAAGGTCTCTTCTATAAACAGAAAAAATAAGATGTTTTTCCCCATTGAAGATAGAAGAAAGGACTGCCTGACATTTCACTACTCTCGTCGTACCCTGTCGAAATTACTCAACAGGTCGAAAACAGGTCTTTCAAAAATTTAAATGCTGATATTGTTCCTATTTAAGAAGATCGTAACAATTCCAGGATGGAGCAATTTGGGGTTAATCAGGCTGAGTTTTTGGGGTTAATTATGCAGGGTACTGATGGAGAAGAAAAGTCTCTCTCTTTCTTGTAGAACGCTCGACAAAAAACGCTTCTGATGGCGGCAAACATATCTGAACTGAGAACAATAGAGAGACCCTTCGAGAGTTTTCCTCGGGTTATTGTTCTCAGCACAGATATGTTTGCCCCCATCTGAATCGTTTTTAGCCAAATTTTCTTTTCTGATTACTTTTCTGCAAGATGCAGCTAATTAGAAAGAAAAAAAATCCACGATAAAGTATGTGTTGTATACTCTTAAGTGAGGTGCGTCTTCTATGAGAGAAACTATACTTTTCACCCAGAATCCAATATGAATTATGCGGGGCAGTGATGTCAGAGAAGATTAGTTAGTATGATTTACAAAATTGATTCACAAAGACTCGACAACAATTAGAAAATTCAATTACCATGGGCCACATATCTTCGGAATTAAGGTGTAGCAAAACACTCACGTGACAACATACACAACATGTAAAATGTTTGACCAATTTTCAATCAGGATAATTCCGTGTCCCTTTAATCTAAAACATTTACTTCTTTTTAGAAATGACCGAAACACATTTTTCATTTTCCGAAAAGTCAAGTAGCAAGTATATTAATAAATTTATTGTCAAAAAACAGTACAATCTGCGTATGTCCACGTGGAGAACAATAAACTAATTTACTATCCGGAAGCAAGCAAGGGACCATCCCATCAATTCCTATCAAGGGCCTTAAGGCAGAGGCGGATTCAAAAATTTCAGCAAATTTTCCTAGATAAAATAAAAAGTTAGCACCGAGTTATAATACTAATTGAATATCAATATGTTTGTAATTTAACACAAAAATTCATTTTACATGTACGAATTAATATCGAAGTATAGATTATTCTGAGTATAGTGTTTACAATTCATAAGAATTGAAATAACACTAAATTCACTAATTATTGTTTCAATAAACGCGCCCCTAGACAAAAGCTTAGAGAACCTGTATAAGAAATCCGCCTCCACCCGAAGGAAAACTGGAGAAAAATCCGGGACAGGATGGGGCTACAGAATTAATGTACACAACCGTGCCAAAGTAGAGTACACACGAAACTAAATTAATATGAATCATAAGACACAACACAATCATGCACGAAAATAGTTTTTGAAATTGTTGTAAGTTATTTTAAAAGTACTACAGCAATGGCGAGATAAAGTAGAAGACGGATTTAACTTTTATTAAAATCAATAAATTATTTTAGTGTAGAAGCACTGGTGCATAAAATAGCTATTAACCGCGGATTTAAAGAGATTCAATTTCATAATATCTTTTATATTTTTCGGCAGGGAATTATATAGAACGATTCCCGAATGATATGGTCCTATTTGGCAAAGAGTGGTTGACACTCTAGGACGATGAATATTATTACTAGTGCGAGTATTGTGTTCGTTAACGAGGCTGTTTCGTACGAAGCAAGGGTGGTGCTTCAGTAATTCGGTCTTAACAAACACGACAGTTTCATAAATATAAATGCAGGGAAGTGTTAAGATATTTAATTCCTTAAATGGTTTACAAGAGTTTCGGGGGTGCGATTTACAAATTATCCGAACTATCCTCTTCTGAATTCTGAAAGTTTGAATACTCTGACCGGAATTACCCCAGAAGGTAAAGCCGTAACGTAAATGGGAGTAAACGTTTGCAAATTATACGCAACGGGAAATTCGTGGACTAACTGCGTTAACTAAGATTCGGAATGCGTAACACAATTTGCTTAATTGGGAATTAAGATTGTCAATGTGACAATTCCATTTGAGGTTGTCTTGAATATGGAGACCTAAGAATTTTGTATTTGTAACAGTTTTTAATTGAGTTCCGTTTAAAGAAAGAGAAACCAGGGATAAAGATTTTGTGATACTATTGTGAAATGACAGACACTGTTTTGTCATTGTTTACAATGAGACTATTTGCATGGAACCAAGCCGAAAGGGTAGACAAAACGTTTTGAGCGTTGGCGTGTTTACATAATAAATTAGTGTCATCAGCAAAAAAAACATTTTGCAATGTGATGTGGAGGATGACATGTCGTTCACATACAATGAAAAGGGTATAGGGACGAGAATTGAACCTCAAGTAAGTGGCTTTGTTTCTGAAAGATAACACTGAAGTGCTTTATTTTTAGTACAGGATATTTCGACCTGTTGATATCTATCTTTCAAATAAGAAGTTAGCCATTGATGTGGAAGTCCACGAAAGTCTAAATAATGCAATTTAGAAAGGAGAATTTCGTCATCAATAACATGGAATGTTTTGGATAAATCACGAAAAACACCCTGAGGATTTTCTCACGGTCAAGAGATGTGATAACACGGTAGAAACGAACTCACACTTGTTGCAATTAGTCATATCGTAAATAAAAATAATGACACCTGTCACGACGAAAGATTTCAGCCAAACCTAGTGCGACTGTCGCGACAGATTCCGAAACAACGTCTCCGCGACTAAGTACACCTCTCATCATGTCCTATCAAGACCATTTGAAGAAACAACCGATTACTTTCCCTATCAGTGAGGCAGCGCTTCCACCTCTCAGTGTAGGAACTCACGGCAGGATTAATGGGATGAGCATGTCGCCTTCAATGTAATTGAAGAAAAAAACAGATTTTTATAGAATTTGTGGCATTTTTTAATTTGACGAACTTTGTTATCGCTTTTAATTTTTTCCCCTGAACAGTGAGCAAATTCCCTGATTTTTCCAGAAACAGAAAATTCTGACTTTTCCTGGTTTTCCCGGTCGCTCGCCACCCTGAAACACTTCCAAGTAACCGTATTGATTCTGAATGATTTGTTGGGGGCTATCCTCTTTGCATATATTGTCTATACTTTCATAAATTAAATTATGTATATACATTGTTATTTAGTCTCATTTTCTGGAAAAAAAGTTAGAGGTGGCAGCGGGAAAAAGTAGTACTATGGCGTGGTAGTTGCAGTAGTGACTTCGTCACAGGGGATTTACAGATGAACTATCATATTCCTGATACAGTTATGTCCAAGATCAGACAACACAGGGTGCATGACACCGTTAAAGGTGGAGTTCGGAAGGGTGTGGCCCGAAAAACATACGTAAAACAGCTGATATTAGAGTCGAATCCATAGTTTTCGGGGTTGCTGAGATGAATTACAATTCTCGCATGTTGAGACAATAGTGAAATACTCCTAGGAGTGAAGTGGGTCGGGGTTGACGTGTAAAAAGAAAAAAAACCAACAATGAGGGTTGCATCCATAGTTTTGTGGGTTGTTGAAATTAATAGGATCACTTCTGACGTTATGTAAGGATACAGCAACCACGGGGGCGAGGAAAAACACTCGAGGTCCCGTATGGGTGGAGTTGTGAGGAGGTATGTAAAAATAATCGAAAAGTCCGATTTTAATAGTTTTGGGGTCCGTTAAGATAAATTGTGACACGATGCCGTTAAGTACAAGTTCAGCACGGAGTTTTGAACAAAACACAGCACGAGCACATGATAAATAGACTAAAGAACAAATTTAATTGTTCACTTTAAAATATGTTCAAATGGATGCAACGAGTATTGTATTCTACCTTTTCATTTATTGAGAAACAAAAAAGAGTAAAGAAATTATTTGCAAAAATTTGCAGAACTACGAGGAAAATGCAAAACATTAAGTCTCCGTGCAAAAGAGTTGCAAGGTTCTGATTAAAATATGTTATATTTCGGGGTAACAACTTAAGTTTCAAAAGTCATACTGCCACAGCAAAATCGTATTGACCAACGAACAAATTCGGAGCCATATCCTCAGGTTTTCATGGAATCGATGCGGATAGCTAAGTTTTCATTGAAGTTAGTTTTTTTTATTTCTCCGTAGTAACAAAACTTACATTTTTTTCTTTTTACGAGTCAAGAAATAAATACCAACATTTATTCCAGGACACGACAGGAAGTTTCATTGTGTTTCCTTTTAGGGATCAATGTCTTGTTCCGTTTATAGGTTCTACGTTAATTTCTCTCCATTTACTTAGTAAGCGTTTAAGTAAGTACGCTGGTTTTTGCAATTTTACGTGTGTTCGTGTGATATTCTTTAATAATAAATAATTATGTCTTCACACAAATGTGACTTGCTACCAATTGGTTTAGGCACAAGGTTGGAGTAATATCTGTGAGGTGTCAAACACATTCAATGGATTGATTTACTAATTCATTAATTATCTGGTCGGTTACGCTACTACAGTACACCTTAAAGGTCATCAGCATAGTTAAAATAACTATTATATATCGCCACGGTATGAGTGAAAAAAAACAGGTCTCGTCGCTCGCTGCGTTTAGCAAAATTTGGGAGATGCTACAACCTAAAATCTTAGCACCAGTTGCGTTTACAGTTGTCTCACGAGCCTCGTACCAGTCCTGACTATTTTAATGTAAATAATATTAGGACGCCCGATTCAGCACAAATCACTACTCACTCTCTTGTAGATGCGTAAACAACTTTTCATTATCACAGACCCCTAGCATCAAAATCTCCCAATGGAATGTAATAGTTGGCATAACATTAGTGATATGTTTCACAGAAATTGTTCATTAATATTGATCATGGTTGCACATCTGATAGGTTATAGAGACAAACGTGTTTAGTATGAGGTAAAGTTTATACCAGTTACGAATTAGATAGCTATGTGACACACAATGCCTAGTACTAGATGTTCTAGATGTACACGATATAAGCCAATAATGTCTACAATGAGGTTGACGAAGAATTTTCACTGAAAATAATTTTTGAACGTTCTTTGATTTTCATTTCTAACTACCCAAGGCAAAGGTTATTGACAAAAATGGTAAATGGCCTAAAGTAACGGATGAACTTACCTCCATCCTTCCTCATGGGTGCTGAAGGCTCCACACACAGCAGCAGCAATAAACTGTCCAAACGTTATGCACAAAGTATTTACAGTAACAAGTGGTCCTCTGGCTTCAGGAAGAGCACTTTCTGCAATATACACTGGTACGCTCATACTTGCAATGCCTAAAAATAAATAAATAAATATATATATATATATATATATATATATATATATATATATATATATATATATATATATATATA
>NNCF01136747.1:44206-73119 GCA_002313205.1 Laupala kohalensis
TATATATATATATATTTGATTAACATACAAATAACGAAAAAAGTTAGGGCTTACATTACTTGCTACGGTGGATGAGGCAGAACTGTAATATTTTTCAGATTTTACTTAGGGAGCATCCAATTATTATCACTGGTAAATTCTTATCTTTTTTACATAAATAAGGTCAAGGTACCCTTCCTTCTTTGATGGAAAAAAGTAAAATTACACAAACTTCCCGTTAATAATGATCTTTCCTTATTTCTTAAATTTCCCTACATCGAAGGGCGCAGTGGATCTTTAAATCAGATTTCCAAAAATTAAAACGCCAAAGAAGTGTGGCTTGTTTGATGAAATGTATGAAACTATGACAATCTTACGTGACAATGTTGGATTGAAGAGGAAAAGGTATATATGCTCCAAGACAATAAAAAAAATTTATCTTCACATATATACCTTCATACATATTCACACATCATCGCCCTAGTTTCATTCATGGAATGTATTACAAAATACCTAAAATTTAGGATTTATCAATAAAAAACACTCCATTAACAGGAAACAAACATGTATGACCCTATGGAAACACACTTTCGAACGGGAAAATCCCCAAGATGTGCACTAATAAAAGTGAATTCAATGGAATGCCTGTGGCACAGAAATCAGAAAAAGTGCTTGATTGAATTACTTGAAAGGACTTCTCCTAAGGATAGATGTAAGTACAGTGATACATTGATACAACACAAGAGCATTAAAAAGGAAAAAAAAACGTTGCGTGTACAAGGTTGAGCTTACTATAGTGTCCGCTCGAGATCTCTGAACAGTGCTTGACTACGACTCGTCGATCTAATGAATGTATATTCCATCAGAGAGATGATTTACTAGAGTTGCCAACCGCCCCTATTTTCTCGGGTTTGTCCTTACTTTATGAAAGTTGTCCCGCCACGACTTCGAAGGGAGACGAGAACGGTCCTACATTTTTTATTTACGCTAATATACTTTAGTTACAGAAAAATATATTACTAATACTATTATTATTATATATATTTGTTCTATTGGGTATCTTGTTAAAGATTCGAGAAGGTGTAAAAACTATATTTTTGAATCATTATCGGAACAGTACGGACAATAATGGGTTTATTTACACATTAATAATTATTCGATAGCATGAGCTGTGATTGTGATATCGCGGACAGTGTGAGTGCAGTTCTGTCTTTTAGTAATAATAATTTTATTCTTTTCGCAACGACTGAATTTCGAAAATCGAAAATGTTTAATAAACTGAAGAAGAACAGTTGTAGTGAAGGCAAATTTAGTGATAGCTATGCACAGAGGGGGGCACAGCGTGACATTCGGAGAGATATTCAGGATATATTATTCAGTATGTCTATATTATCAACAAATTCGAAATCGAAACATTTAACTTATTCACGAATGCATGCATCCCAAATATATACTCGTTCAAGTTGGCAACTATAATTTTTACCCGTGCCAAGACCTCCCAGAATTACTTTGCTGGACTGTAACGCTCGGCAACACCGGTCTCGTTTACCGATCAAAGAAGAAGTATCTTAGTTAACACGTTCATTCATTAAAAGTAGCAATACAAATACTTTTAACGAAATATAGTTAATACTTACCCGGAGACGAGGACGGGGATTCAATAAAAAAAACAAATTGGAATGCATGTGAAGTATGTTTATTAATATTACCAAATGTAGCATTACAACAGCTTTACTGGAAATATATTGTCTGAAAATTAAATAGAATAGGATGCACTAACAATTATTGTATTAATTTCAAAAACCAGAAGTTACATTTTAAACCATTACCAAATATATGAAATATAGGCCAATTTACCATCATATTAAATTGTTCCCAAACATGCTTTCATTATATCTTTAAATCAAACTTACAATTCATATACTAATTCGTCAATATCATAGAAGTTAAAAAAACGCGTGACACCGCAGTAAATAAATAGTTACGTGAAGTTTAGATTCATTTGATACAGGGAAATAAATATAATATTAATAACACACTTCATTACAATCCCTAAGCAATCCACTAGATGAAATAAAGTCAACGTGCATTTAACCAAGCCGGCCAACGGTACACTGTTGCCACATAAAGCATGAACCTCGCTTAATTATGAACTCTTCTGTTAACTATTCTCCATAAATCTCAGAAGAAATCCAATGAGTAGGAGCAGAAAATATTTAAAGATCTTGCGAGAAAGAAAAAACTAGCCATAACTGCTGTGGAGTCTACAATGAGATTTTGTTTTCAATTTGAATGTGTGTGTGTGTGTGTATAGACTCTGTACCTAAGAACTTCTTTAACTGGAGTCATTGTGTCTTCTTCTCCTTGTTCGTGTACTTCATGTAATTAGATGGGTGTGCTGTGTAGCTTCTTTTGTGTGTGTGACTTGTATTGAGTAGTGTTTTTAATTATGAGTGTGTCTTGTGGTGATGATACAACTCTCAACAGGACGAATCCATCTCCTTGGATCCGGACATCACCCCGCTGAGTACTCGTCCCTATCCTCGAGGAGGAAGGTAGGCTCTACTGTCTAGCTTTGGATGCATTTCATATCCTTCTTGTGGTGTGGGGTTTCCATTCTTTCAACGTCGTCTCTTCTTTGTTTTTGTTCTAAGTTGGGTTTGGGGTTGTCAAGTTTGGGGGCTTTAGGTTGAGGGTTTTAGTATGTCTGTATGGTCAGTATTGCTGTCTCTTCATTGTGATTTTGTGGCATGCGCACCGCCACGTTCATATTTACCGCGGTTACGGCCACCATCGGGGCAGCTCGGGCCGCACCGGCAAGCGTCGCGCCAAACGCGCGCAAACGGAACGGGCAAGAGAGGAGCCCCTATTGTTCCCACCAAGCTACCGGCGCGGTAGCGCGCCGCGCAGGGCCGCCGCCACCGCTGCCTCGACTGGCGGGAAGCTCCGCCATCGCCGCCTCCTAGGCGGCAGGTATATAAAGGGCCGCCGCGCAGCCCTAAAGCGAAGAGGATTAGGAGCGAGCCAGAAGAAGTACAGTACTCTCCGCCGTCTACTAGCTTCACACGTCTACGCTGCCCACTTCGCTCTCTACCAGGACATCTCTTCGGATCTACAGAACGACGCCACGCACGGAACCTTTGGCTAACGACCACCCGCATTCAACCACGGATTCTTCTTCTTGGATTGTTGAATAACGGGACGCTGGAACCTTTTGAAGACGATTCCGCTACGATTCTGGTACCTTGTAACTACACGGACTTAATCATCCGCTGTAACTACCACTGAATAAAGACTTGTTGTTAAGTTTACTCCATCGTATCATTACTTCCCTTAGCGGGACACAACAGATTTGTTATGTCAAGGATTGGAAATTATCATATACTTGTCTCATCTTTATCCAGTTAGGTTTGTCTTGTCATATAAGTATTTTTCTTAGTTCTGCCTGGAATTTTTGTCTTTCTTGGTATAATGGACAGTTCAGAAGTTTGTGGTCTTCCGTTTCTGGTATCTGGTGGTCACACGGGCAGAACGGGTCTTCTTCCAGGTTCATGCGGTAGAGGTAATCCTTAAAGAAGCCATGACCAGTGAGGAACTGTGTTGTGCTTTCATACGGCCCGAACCATTTGTTTTATCTCGAAGTTGATCTTCGGGATGTGTTCGTATGTTGTGGTTGTTTGTTCGTATGTTGTCCTTCCATCTTCTGCGTTGTCCAGTCTACAGTGAAACATGATGATCCATATTGGAAGCATCGCGAAGTTATGGATGAAATGGAACTTCTAAGAAAGGAATTACAAAAATAATGTCTCGCCAAAGATGCGCAGCAAGAAACATCTCTATAGAACGAATATCGGCAGTTGTTCGAGTTGACTTTGTTCTGGCAGGAGCGAGTAAAACACATGGAGATGACATCAAGGGGTGGTATGCAAATAGCAGTGAGCCTTGTGCGTCACAAATAAGTTTATATTAGCATCTCATTCACTGGTATTGCATAATTTTTTTAAATTTACAAATTCTAGTATTAATTATTAACATCGTATTGTGTTTCAGGCATCAACTTCAAAGGAGAAGACACCTATTGCTGGGACAAAAGAAATGGTAAGAGTTCTTTCGTCTGATCTTAATTATTCACTTTGCCTTTGGTACAATTTTCTCTGTAAATCATGTTAAATGATATCAGATTTCTCATGTTTCTCCCTTACAATGCTCCAAACATCGACAGTGATTCAGTGGATTAAATTAACTCAGTGGATTAAGTTGACAACGAAAGTAATTTGCACAACCTATCCCCGGAGGTAGTTTAATAATACGACCCAGATATCGGTAGATAAAAATTCCTGCAATACATGCAATAGCTTCATTGAGAGAAATACAGACAAACGGCTATTAGTGGGCTGTGATAATATTATTTCGCATAAATTAAAACTTACGACAACAGATTCAACTCCATACATTTTCCTCGTATTCAAATCAAGCAAAGGAAAATAATTTAAGGAAATAACACAATCATTTTTTATGTAATATTTTTCTCTGCACCCAGGTTCCGTTCTTAAGTCTTTTGTGAAGAATTTAAGATAAATTACTTGATTCTTTTGATTTTGAGTCTGAAATATCTTCACCTAATAGTTATATCCATAATATTTGGCCAACTAAGTAAAAATGGCCTAGTTTTGTATGATAACTATGTAAGTGATTAAAGTAATTTGAACAAAGAGGAATGTTTTGACAATACCATATTATTACATTTAACTTTGAAAACATTAATTTTTACTTGTGGTAAATATTTACTCTGAACACTTTGCCCTCACAAATGGTTAATAAATCAAATTCATGGTCAAGAGACTCGGTTGGGTCTCGCCGTTAATTTCTTACTCCATAGCAACGCGACGGTTGTGTATATATCCAGCAAGAGACTCGGTTCTGAAGCATATAATTGAGTTTTTTCGTAAAAATATGCTATCATTTGCTTTCAAACTCTTACGAAATACTACATCTTTATCGACACACCCTATCATATTCGTTTCATTTAATTTTTCATTGCTACTCTATTTTTATTCGACTTTTTCTTCCGCTGAATCGCAATAAGTTTTCTCCAATTTTGTTCAAGATTCTGAGTCGGGTTTCCGTTTTCGGTCGTCAGATGGCTCTTTGGTCAAAGTCTTGTGTTTCCTCTACAAGGCAAAGATGAAGTTGGCGCATGTTTAAAAAATAAATTTTTGTTCATAGCTGTACTTTAGTATTAGTATCATTGTATCCATTATTAGTATATCCATCAACTCACCATTGAATACATTCACTAAATATACGCGCATGTAACACAAAATAAAAACATATGATCAAATATATGGTATTGACATATCGTTTAAAAATACTATTTTGTCTTGCAATTTTCTTTGTTAATCCCATTGATCCCACCAGTTTTGTACGCGAAAAGCAATGAACACGGATTTCTCAATATTAATTATAGACTGCTCTTCACGTTACTGCCGGAACAATACCGAGAGAGAGCATTTAATACCTCGTTTTGTCTATCTTTTCAAAAATGCATATGTTATATGTTACATGACAAGATTTCAGTCACGTTAAAGAGCAGGAAATAGGTTGTTAAATTATGTAATTATCTATTTGTCTATTACAATAGAGCACATAAATTTTGTCATCAGCTATTCCAGATTTCAGGTCTTTTGAATCTCGTGTTATTTTCACATAAGCTTTGAAATAAGTGCGTGACATGCCTTGAGCAAGATTAAGGTTTTGAAATGATTAATTAGTTTACTTCAAAATTACATTTAATCATGAAGTTAGTAAAGCTCATTTCATGTGTTAGGAATATTTTAGCATAATGCTGAGTGTATGTGAGAAGTGCTCTGGTTTTGGTTTAATACGTTAAGTTATTATTCCAGGTGAGCAATATAACATTTCAGCAATTATCCAAGTTGCTGGAAGTGAGTCAACAGGGGAACGGGAAGATTCCCAATTTCATAAGAACTGCTCTGTTAGTTTGTGGTCAGGTTTGTTTGTGATGTTTGTGGTCATGAAACCTATCTTTCTTCCAACTACCAAGATCCACAACCTTCTCCGTCCTTCTGAAGATCCCAGACACACTCTTACTTCTGCTGGCTTGTATAGAATCCCTTGCTCATGTGGCGCAGTGTACGTAGGGACATCTCAACGGAGTGTACATACTCGTATTACAGAACACAGGAGGAAATTTAAACTCACAACTTCCGAGCACCTACTCGTGGAGGAGTGTTTGCAACGTCAACAGCCAGGTGAAAATTGCGACGGACCGGGACTCAAACCCGGGATCTCCTGCTCTGGCTGCATGTGTGCACACCTGCGGACAGAGCAGGTTCATAATTTAGTGTGTATTTCTGAAACCTTTTGTTCCATTTTCCAAATCCTCGCTTACGAGGTATCTATTTTACTAGTATGCGTGTTTTGCATACTGGTTAATGCTCGGAAATAATTGCACTCATGGGAGCGGACATGATCACCCATATCCCACTGATGAGCGGCACCTATAGACACAGGGGGGGGTGTCAAGGAGGTGTGACTATAGGGGTGTGCCCATGGGAGTAGAACAGAACCCATGGACACAATTGTGGTACTCATGGTCGCAATTGCGGTGACCATTGGGGTGTACCCATAAGTGGGACCCATGGTCACAGCTCTACACCCATGGGATCATTTCAAGTAGGGATGGGAAAATGTATTTTGATTTATTAAAAATCATCTTTAAAAGAAGAAGAATTTGCAAAATATCCGAATACAACAGCTCTAATGTAAGTCAATGTCAGTGCAAAGTCTGCGTAAAATGCTACTTAGGTTTTCTTGTCTCTGAATGTATAAATTTAAGAAACCGGGGATTGAGTGTAAAAACAGTAATCAAGAGTTTTCAAGAGCGACAAACAGTTTTCTGTTATAGCAAATAGAGAAGCCAAATGACAGAACAAATATTGCAATTTATTCACACCATAATCAGAACATCAAAGATTTTTCGAGTATCCTCAAATGTCCACTTATGTTTTCGTTTCCTCCTGATGTATGAAGTTCCATGTTACTTTTGTTAGCGATCATGAAAAATAAGTATTCACCGTCATACTCTTTGCGATAATTACGTAAAATACCGTAGGGATACTAATTTTACGATGTACGCGCGCGTAACCCCTTTACGTACAAAATTAAATACTTCAATAGAATTGAATTTGTCAACTCCTTTCATGAAAAAATACTGCAATTGACATAAGAAAAACAAATAACAGAAGAAACAAATCAAGAAAATTACCGCTGCAAGAGTCATATCCAATACAAAATTAAGAATTACTTTTCTTCAGGTTTGTTGACTCTACTTATTATAGTATTACATTCACAGAAAGAACGAATCTGTATTTCACAGTTCTCTATCTCAGAACTTTGTGAAAATAACCGTATCATTACAAAGATCTGCAGATATCTCAATTGTTTAATATTATCATATGTTCCGTGCATTTCACACGTAAATGAAAAGCTAAGTCAGATCAGGAGTTTGCGGAAGTCAACTAAGTTTGTTAACGCGTCACCTTCGAGAAAACAGGTCCTGCAAACGTAAAATATATGTTGTGTGACGTCACACAATTTGGGCCCAGCGATTCCCGCGTGCCCTCCCAGGGAACACCACCTTAACGAAGCACTGTCCGTGCGGGTGGCGAGGGTTTGCGCGTACCAGCGAAGCTCAGAGCTATGCCGGCGGTAGTGTAACTACCAGCAGGGCCACCCAAGCCGGACAGGTCTCAGCTGAGGTACCAGACGAAGTGTGTTTCACAACGACCTATCTTCCCCAACAAATCCCGCTTCCTTACCACCTGCTGCCTTGTAGGAGGGGGAGGGATTCCCAAAGGCTAAGGGAAGGATACCCCGACAGAAAACCGCGTTTAGCCGGGAAACGTTGAGGGCCGTAGCCCATCCGACACCATGACGTAGGGTTAATCACCCACTCATGGGTTACATTAGATTCAGAGCCAAATATTTAGCCTCGGAAATCAATCGACAACTGAAAGACAACCGCGCATTCGAAATGGTACGAGAATAGGTATATGGAACATAACATCTTTAACAGACAAGGAAGTAGAAATAGTGGAAGAGATGGAAAAATACAAATTGAAGATATTGGGTATCAGCGAAACAAAAAAGAAAGGAAATGGGGAAGTAAAATTAGATAAGGGATATGTACTGAGATTCTCAGGAGTTGGAGAGAAAACAAGAGCGAAAGAGGGAGTAGGAATAATACTTGACCCAGATGTAAATGCTAGAGTGCTTTCTTGGGAACCCGTAAACTCGAGAATTATAAAACTGGATATACAACTTGAAGAAAGAGTGACTTTAATTAATATATATGCTCCACCTGATGACAAGGAAATACTAGAAAAAGAAGCATTCTATATGCAATTACAGAGAACCATAAACATTAGTAGAGAGAATAACAACCACATTATCATCATGGGGGATTGGAATGCTAGGATAGGCAACGATAGAAGAGTGGGGAAAGGAAGTATGGGAGAGCATGGAGCAGAAAGAATTAGAAACGAGAATGGAACACGCATGATAGAGATGTGTGTGGATAACCAGCTATTGATAGGCAACACTTGGTTTCCTCACAAATCAATACATAAATTTACATTCAAAACAGTAAAAAATCATGTAGAATACAAAAGTTTGATAGATTACTTCACATACACCAGAGCATTTAGATATGCAGTACAAGACATTAGAGTCTATAGGAGTGCGGAGCTTAGCACTGAACACAAGTTAGTTGTAATGAAAGTTAACATCAAGATCCAGAAATGTGTAAAAACTAAAAAGTACTCAAAAATAAAGGTCGAGGAACTACGGGGAACAGAGAAAAGAAAGGTATATCAAGAAAAACTACGTATCAAGTTACTTAAGTATGGCAACGTAGAAGAGTGGGACCTGGAAAGAAAATGGTGTACCTTCAAAACAGCTATAATTGAAACGGCAACGGAGGTATGCGGTTCAAAAACAGTAAATACGAGATTCAAAAGAACTAAATGGTGGAATGAAAGGGTTAAAGAACTGGTTAAAATCAAAAAGAAGGCTTATCTTAAATATCTACAGACCAAAAGACATGAGGATTGGGAACAATACAGGGAAGCTAGAAACAATGCAAAAATAGCGGTCAAACAGTCGAAACAGCAGACCTGGGAAGAATTTGGAAACGAAGTCGAAAAGAATTATAGAGCAAACAAGAGTCTGTACTGGCGAACCATTAATGGACTGAGAAGAAAATATAAAAAGCCAGTGAGAAATGTAATAAACAGTGATGGTGAGATGGAATCACATCCCGCGAGAATATTAGAAGTTTGGAGGAAGTATTACGCAGATCTTTTCGGAGGGGAGACAGAAAGAGTGTCGGAGGAAGTGTGTGAGAGACACGAACGAAGACGCCCAGAAGTGGAAAGCTCTGTGGAAGGTTCTGTGGAGGCTTTTGTGGAGGAGGGGGAAATGTGTGAGAGGCATGGACCCAGCGCGGCGGACGAGGAAGGAATAGTCTTTAGGGATGTTGAAGAAGCTCTACTAAAACTGAACATAGGAAAAGCAGCAGGCCCTGACGGCATCGCACCAGAGATGCTTAAATATGGTGGTGATAAGGCTACAGATTGGCTTGTAGCTATTTTCAAAAATATATGGGAAAAAGAAGAAATACCAAAAGAGTGGGAAAATAATATAATTATACCCATCCATAAGAAAGGTAGCACATTGAGATGTGAAAACTACAGAGCCATATCTCTGGCTTCCTGTGTGAGCAAAGTCTTCTCCAGAATAATTGAAAACAAACTAAGAAGATTTGTTGAACAGGAATTTGAGGAAGAACAAGCCGCATTCCGACCTTTTAGACAGACCCAAGACCATATCCACATAATCAGAACGCTCATAGATAAAGCTCTAAGTCGAGGAAAGGATATGTATATTGCATACATAGACCTCAAATCAGCCTTTGACATGGTTCCAAAAAAGGAACTATGGAAAGCTTTAGAGAAGATGCCAGTGCCAAAGAAACTCATTAGAGTTATAAAATGTATGTATAAAGATGTATACGGACAGGTTAGATTAGATGGACAGAAGAGTGGCCAATTTAGAATGGAAAAGGGAATTAAACAGGGAGATTCTTTAAGCCCACTACTATTTATAATTTTCATGGACCAAATCATAAAACAAACAAAAAGGAGAACTAAGAAATATAAAGTAGGAAATTGGAGGATGCAACCGGTTTGGATACAGTCCTTGGTATATGCAGATGATATAGTTTTAATCGCTGGTAATGAAGAGGAGATGAAGGTAGCAATACAGGAATGGGGAAGTGCATTACAGGATAGAGGAATGAAGATTAACACCAACAAAAGTAAAGTTATGCACATAGGTAGGGACAGAAAAGAAATCAATGTTTCCTGGGCGGGAAGGATATTAGAACAAGTAGCGACATATGAATATCTAGGTATAGTGATCTCAGAGGATGGCAGGCAAGATGCCGAAATAAATAATAGAATTGAAAAGGCCAATAAAATTTACTATCAAGTATACAATAACGTACTGAACATGGGAATAGGAAACAAACCAAAACTACAAATATTTAACACAGTCTATAAGAAATCATTAACTTATGCTACAGAAAGCTTACCTATGAATAAGAAAATGGAAAGCAGACTAACTGCAGCAGAAATGAAATTTCTTCGGAAAATAGCGGGCAAAACCAAGAGAGACTGTATAAGAAACACACAAATAAGAGAAGAGCTTAAGCAAACTCCATTAGTACACACGATGGAAGAAAATAGTTTAAAATGGTTTGGTCACGTGATAAGAATGGAAAGTCACAGAAAAACCAAGGCAATATGGAATGCAAGGCCAGAGGGGAAAAGAGCAGTGGGCAGACCTCGAGGAACGTGGGATCAGAGCATTGAAGAGATATGTAGAAAGAGAGGAGCAACGGTGCAGGAGGTTCAGCGCAAGGCTGCAGATAAGAAGGGATATCTGAAATGGCTAACCCGACGCTGAAAGGCAAAAGGGAGAGACGAAGAAGAAGAAGAAGAAGAAGAAGAAGAAGAAGAAGAAGATTCCCGCGTGTAGTAGCAGCAGTGAGTGTGTCTTATAGGTTTAGTAGCTGTAGTAGTTGTAGTAGCTGCTTTGATTCTTAGTGTTTTGTGGTTTCGTTGAATGTTTTGTACGGATTTTTATCCAAAAGTATTGTATTAAACCTAATGTGAGTTTAAAGTTCGGGAAATGTCGCAAAAGTGCAGTGTCCCGAATTGTCGGGGAAATTATAAAAATGGTCCAAAGGTTTCTGTTTTTTCGTTCCCAACTGATTGGGAACTACGAAACAAATGGATTAGATCAGTTTGTAGGAAGGACTTTGAAGTGACGAACAACTCAAAGGTAAACATTTTAAATTTGTTTCAGTTAAATTTAGTTTTAATTTGAAGGTTCATTGAAACGTACAATCTCAAAGTAGTGTTCACCTATACATGTTTATTTTACAGGTGTGTGAGAAGCACTTTCGAGAAGGAGAGATAAGAAGTGAATGCTTTTGATGAGAAGAGTGGGAGAATCCTTACCACTCCTCGTTTACCGCTCAAACTCTGTTTAGTGGACATTACGTAAAATGTTGAACATTGTTTCAAAAATTTGCATTTAATTTTGTGCCACTTATTTTTGTTTTACCCAGCCCACCCTGAAGCTTTGCCTTTTAAGTCTAATATTTTCCTGTCATTTTTATTTCTAGATGCTGTTCCATCAGTGTTCCCAGACTGTTCAGCACACATGTCATCTGCAGGAACTTCTTTAATAGTGCGAGAAAATCCAGAGGACAGAAGAGAAAGGATTCATAGAAATTGCATTGTGAGAGCAATTGAAGATAGCATTGCTTCATTTAATAGGGAAGAGGAAAGAGTATTATTTAAGAACTTTGAACAGATTTTAGTGATTTTGAAGACTTTTACTTTTCATCAAGAACAGAGTATAATGGTTAAGAACGATTCTTCTATTATAGTAGTAACAGATGACTCTTGCAAAATTAATTGTGCAGTGAGAGTCAATAGTGACTTAATGGCTGCTTCTTATGTTACAGCAAAGTCTATTCATAAATATGTGGAATTTTTGCCTAAAAAATTGGTAATATGCGTATAGTGGAGAGCATTGTCCAGGAAACCCATGAATATTACACCGGGGCAAAAAAAACATTGGAGTAGATGAAAGAATAGATGTCATTATGAATATGCTTAATGATTTAGAAGTGACACTTGCAAGAGAGGAAAGATGTGTTCTAATTTGTTAGAGAACAGCTTTCAATGGTACATACAATGACAAAGTTAACAAGTATTCGTGGGAATTGGTGGTCTTACGTTCCTTGTCACAAATTGTGTACGAATCCTGCTTATGAAAATCCTTATTGGCGTTTAATTAATGCCATTAATAGAGGAGGATTAAGTTATCCTAGTTGTGAAATGTGTTTCTTACAATTTCATTGACGAACAAAATTCTCTCCTCTTTCAAAGAAAAGTTTTTGAGAAATGGAAACTAGAGAGAAGTCCTAAAATGCACTACTTTAAGGAGATTGCCCTTGGACTTATTTGAAGGACACAATTGTCCTAATCATAGTACTGAAAGTCTCATTCGTTGCATTCTTCAAACTGGTGGCAAATATTTGTATCAATAATTTTGTGAAGAATTGTAATGACACTTTCAGTCCTGAAACTATGGTGACAATAAAAAGAAGGAAAAATTAGTTGTATATAGAATTCTTCTGTTTGTTATTATGTAAATACTGTATAAATGTTGCACATTTTTCTATAATTAACATGAAATTGGAGTAAGGCCACCTTCTCGTGGCCTCCCCTGTATGATAGTTTTTACTAAAGGGAAACTAATGCTTTACATTGGGAATGTGATTTCTGTTCTGTGCTACATCTTTGGCATTATAATTGCAAATTATTTTTGTGATTTCACTTTTCTTACTTCACATATTCTGAAAATTATTTGTAATTTATATTGAAATATAAAATGGAAATAATATATGCATAGATTCTTAATAATATTTGATTATTTGCTGTATGTAAATATGAATAAATGTAATATAAACTGTTACTGATATATTTCGTTTCTTTACAAAGCCTGTACTTTATTATTATTTTATTTATTACTATAGTATATTCCTTAAAGTTATGGATACGTACTAAAATGTGAGACTTTTTTAAATATCAAAATTATTTCATAATTTTAAAGATAATTTTTAATGTTTGATGAATATAATACTGACAAACTCATTGCTCTTGGAAGTTCATGGTTAAGACAAAATAGTTTAAAGTTATGCATTATTAATAGGAAATTTAATTGTGTACAGTTTTTGGAGTATTTAAAATAAACCACTCTTAGAAAAATTTGAGAATCTGATGAGGAATTGTTCTTTTACGATTGCCTGCTGTGGACCGCAACGTTGCGTAGGCCCTGCATAGGCCGCTGGGCCCAAATACCGTGACGTCCCTAGAGACGTTGCCAGGTCTGTTCTCTCGAAGGTGTCAGTTAACGAATACTACCCCACCGGTGGCGCAGGTGGTAGTGTTGTCGCTTCTCACCAAGTCATCCCGGGTTCGATTCCCGATGGGAAAATTTGTAGCTTTTCACATTAATGTCCCTGTTCATTTGAACTCTGACAGTTCAAAAGCCAACCTTCCTTCCTCTATCCAGCTCCTCCTAGTATCAATAACTAACTACTAACCACTTCTACTAACCCCTCCACGAGGGCCAAGTTGTTGGTAAACCCAGCTAACCGGCCCACCTACTAACAATGACCTACTCCTATCGCTCCATGTAGATAAACTTCAATAGCACGCTACATTTACAAATAAAACAATACAATACTAACCATAAATTTGTGATCAATGTTTCATTGAAATTTATCGTTGAAATTTCATTAAAAAAATCAACATATATGCCATCTAAGCTTTTGTCTGGGGGCAGCAGTCTCATCAATAATACTGCGGTAATAAACGTCAAATTTTTAGTTTTTAATATTTATTATTAATAAGCAATAATAACCATATGATTAATATTCGATATAATTTCAAGATTTGAAAGAAGTAATGATTTGTTGAATAAATGCTCTGTCTTCTATTAAATATAAATTTTTTGATATTCTGTAAATATAACAAGTAGTTAACTATTTTTATTCTTATTTTAGGGAGACATGCTGTGATTTTTTCTTGGGTACGTAAAAATATAAATTCACCATCGCTTTAGGGTCCTTAATTAGAATTAATGGGATGGTCTCTTGCTTGCATCCGGAGGTAAATTAGATTGTAGTCCTCCACACGGTCATATGCAGTTAGTATTAGCTTTTCTTACAATAAATTATTTTTATTTACTATACGAATAGACATAATAATCCGATACAAATATAATGGAAATAGAATTTTAAATGAAACATCCATAAATCAACATCTTCGGAATAACGTTGAATATAATTACGTAACACTGACTTTTCTCCGAGGTTATTGATAATGACCGATAAAAGCCCTGTATCTCTGTGGCGACATTGGTAGATTCATTTCGCAAGTACAGCTATTAAGTCGCTGAAATGATCAATTAATGTTCAATCAAAGCCAGGTTCTTCCAGCTGTCCCTTCACAAAATTTGCTGATCACTGGGCACTGAAGCATTCTGTCTGTTTTCATAAAAAACCATTCATTCACAGCTTCAGCGTGTCCGTTGAATAAATCTTGTTTTTTTGGCAAGAAATTTCAACTTGCAACCTAGATGCGTGCAACCGACTAGGATTTCCCACGATCCCTCCTCACTTTTCTATCTTTAAAGAAGAAATCATGACCTAGGAAAAGCTTTATATATCTTCTAAGAACTTGGTGACCAAGAGACACGTTTTACTTATACTTTTTTGATTTACATTTTTACGGAAAATTCTACTTTACTTTTTGTGTACATCACGTTTTACATAAAAGCATGTGTTAAAAAAAATTCTTGTTCATTTTATTTCGTACTTTTCAGTATTAGAATTTGCTTGTTTCTTTGTCAAATGATAGCAAACGCGACTGTCCTACTATTTGCCATTATTAATTTCCCCATCTCCCACATCCATCATCAGACTCTGGATTTTCGATCAAGCTAAAATTCTACAGATATGGATTCTTTGTTTTCTGCATTTAATAAAAATGAAAAGTGTCTTTAAATCGTACAATTTAGACGAATAATTTAGATTTTACAAGCGAGTGAGTTAACTTGCGCCGCTGCCGCCTTGTGTTCCAAGGATGGATAATTGATGAGAAACGAAATTGTAACTGATAAATGCTAGTCGTGTATGGAGGTTGATCACGGTATTGAGCATAATACTATTTATTCAGTGACCCCAAAAATTATGTATTCAACTCCAACTTCGGTCGTTTTCGATTATTTCTACTCGTCACCCCTTACTCAAGAGGAGCTATGAATGTCGTATGTCCCATGGGGGTTGAATTTAGACTCACACGTTATCAGGATATCACTATCAGCTCAGCGATGCCGAAAACTCGTCACTAATATCATTTTCGATAATTTTTATGTCTCTCTTCCCAAGAGGTGCGAGGAGTGTACGAGTATAGGCGCTTATCTTGAACTTAGGTGCCATCGGCAATATCTCTACTACTTTCAGATATCCCGAAAACTATGATCTCAATACTAATACAGGTCATTTTAGATTATACTTTTACAAATTATTCCCTTCCCATCCACTACCCAAAAGGTGTTTATTCCTCATGGGGTACTTGTGAGCTTAAGTTGCATTGAGAGTGTCACTGTTCTCTTGAGCGGTCCCAAAACTGTTGCATTCACCAATTTCGGCCATTCTTTATTATTTTTACTTGCTACCCTCTAGCCCATGGGTGCTAGGGGCATATAATCTCCCATGTGGACTAATCGTAAACTTAACACAGCATTGAAGACGTCCATATCCATCTCAACGGCACCGAAAACTATGGTTTCCAAACTAATACGTTAAAAAAAATAATTTTACATGTTACTCCATTCCCACAGCGTCCGTAGGGGCGTCATTGTTGCCTTTATCTCCGCAGTACATATTGCTAGACAGATTGGTATGTGTATCAAGTTTGGTTGAAATTACTCCAGGCATTCTTGAGTCATGGTGGGATAACACTCATACATAAATACCCACATTTTACCCCTTTTAGGGGTAGATTATCGTACAATGGTATCATAATCATCTATTGTCATGTAAACAACACACATCTCTTAAATGTCAACTCGATCGGTTGGAGGGAACTGGTTTAACATTCAATTGCAAGATTTGGCCCAAACATACTAACAGGGGGAGTTAAATAAAATCTTGTAAAAAGACTTCATAGCATGTGTTTACAAGAAGGTAGATGAACTGGTAAAACTAATCCCAGCTAAGCGAGGTAATTGCTAGATTTCGAACTGAAAATTCTAGACCATTTAAAAACGAAAGGAATTAAATCACTAGTATTGTCAATTTTTTATGTAAATATAATAATAGTTTATTTTCATATATATTTGGTGTGTTATTGTTTGTTATCGACTTTCAAGTTGCTATTCATTTGGGTACCGGATATCTTGTTTAGTAATAACACTCATGACGTAAATAAGACATTTGAAATATTTATAATGTGAAAATATAACACCATCGATTGTCAACTAAGAAAATTTAATCCTAAAAATAAATTTTGTGAATTCCGTGATATTTTAAGTCATACAGCCGTGTAGTACAAGGAAATGTTTTCACTTTAAGTTGTGGTTTTCTCCATATTTGAAATAACTTCTTTTTAGCTCAATAAACAAGCTTGAGTTAGTTTTCATTAATTGCATACAAAACTTTGCACGCTGTGCTATTTTCAGAATGTTATCAACCCCATCGGAGATAATAGAGCTTTAACTTGACATAATTTGAAAAAAATCTTTTTTTAATTCATAAAAAGAATAAATGTAAGAACAATGATTCTTAATGGAATGACACTGGTACGTAACTGCACACAAACAAATTTCGTAAAAAACGAATTTTTTTCGATTTTGATATCAAAATTCAGATGAACTTATCTCATAGGAGTAAAAATAATAGACAAAATATACTAATAACATAAATTTATACAATGAAAAATGATCTACACAATAGTTTTTGTTTAAGTTTTCAGGACCAATAGTTCATGAGCATTAATATAAATGAAAACAAACACCAAAATACTCGTACGCGCCGGGAGGACCAAAATGACCGCCACACGTAAACTGTTTGAGATCAATTTTATAAATGTGATTTTGTACTCCTGAAGGAAAACAACGGGGAAAATATTTTTTAATGGTCGACCTCAGGACAGTTTCGCATGGGTCGACCCATCATTCACTGTAGATGAAATTGCGATGTTTATGCAACATAAATCACGAAACGTTCCTAACAATATGCATCCACTAAACTAGTGGTCACAAGAATAAGTATCTGGTTTAGATCCTTACGTAAATGATCTCTTTAATTTATCATTACGTTGAGGTAATTTTTAAAAAATTTGAAACAGTTGTTTTCTTAGACTACTCCACAAAAAGAGTATTTTCGTAAAAACCCAGTCATCAATTATTAAACGACATTTTCTAAATTTATTAATTGCTAAATTCGCAACATCAGATGCGATTTATTTGCTAAATTACATAATTTTCAATCCAGAACCGATGATTAATATTTTAAGAAATGATATTTCGTGCGATGATGTGATGTGGAATGAAGCGCATCATATTTCATAAACATATTTCCGTATCATATTTCATTATCATATTTCATCATCATATTTCATCATCATATTTCATCATCATATTTCATTAACATATTTCATTAATATATTTCATTAATATATTTCCGTATATTTCATTTCTTTAAATTTATTTTATCATTTCGCAGTTGCTCTTTTCCTATGATAATTACCAAGGTGATACTACGCTAAATTAATAGTTTCTTTTAACAATTCTTGTTTCATGTTTACCAATTTTTTTTTCAGTCAGTTAGGTTTACTGGCGTTTCGACAATAAGGGCCACTGACGCCCATTTTTAAATGCGTCATTAGTGAGAAGAATATATTTAAAGAAAAGAAAAAGGAAAGAAGGGACGAGGGGACGAAGGAAAGAAGGGACGAGGGAACGAAGAAAAGAAAGGAGGGAACGAAGAAAAGAAGAAACGAGGGAACTAAGAAAAAAAGGAAAGAAGGAAAGACGAAAAGAAAAGAAGAATAGGATAGAAGGAAGGAAGAAAAGAAAGAATATCATTTATATACTCATAGTGAGTTCTTAAACTCAATACTTCCTGATGGTCATAAAGTCGGGTAGTTGCAAAATTTTGGGTACCATTAAACTCGACACTTCATACCTGTTCTAATAGCTTGCCGACCCGCCACCCCCCCCCCTCATGCTAACTGACCGACCTGCTGCTAATGCAGAAGGCGAGTCACTTACTGGAGAGTTTTTTAAAGTGCTATTAATTGAGCATTTTTATTTTTACTCCCATTATCTTATAATTTTTGAATTTCACTCCTAATTTCAATAAAAATGAACCTAAACACGACATATTTATGGCATAACTGAGTTTTAAGCTTCTGTTTTTACTTACTTACATAGCATATAGAAAGAATTGAAATTGTGAAAAACATTCGGTCGCGAAATTTTAACGGAAGTATCCGTTTTGAGAGTACCTGATTCCTAAAGAGTGGTGCGTAGAATTCCATGTCATTCACTTGATGCTTTCATAAAATAGATATGATTGAAAGGAAAATAATAAATTTGGTTAGTGAAACTAGAGTAAATGCATCTGTTCTTGACAGTGCGCCAGTGCTCGTCGTTTCTGGTTTTAGAACCAAATAAAAAGTGATGTGCTTTTTGGCACCGGTTTTATTTTTGACAGATTATTTAATTCCTTCTAGATAACGAAATGTGCATTTAATGACAGGAATGAAGCAATAAGACATCTCTGAAATAGCAGTTTCGGTCATTCGTCTGAAGGTTAGAAATGAAACTGGTAAACGCTAAGAAAGCATAGCTTGAACATTGATTTTTGTCAAAATGTTTTCTATCATGAAAGGTTTTTTTAATCTTCATAATTAGGTTTTCTTATAAATTGCAGATTTTATGGTCCGATTTCTGTTGTTAGTAAGTTATAAGCGGATGTTGCCTACAAGAGAGCAACTTTCCACTTTTGTCAGGTCGACACACAAAATTAAGAAATATAAGTACTAAAGACATTATATAGAACATTTCAAAGGCAGTGATGTTTGGAAGCTTTGAATTTTAGAATTCAAAGCAATTCTCTAAATACTAGATTTCAGATTCCAAATCCTGTCATTGTAAGTTTTTAAAAGTGAAAATATTCTAGCATGTTTCATATTTTATTGTTGTCAACTATTTTGTATATGTAAGATGTTTCTCTAACATTATAAAGAATTCATTCATGTTCAAATAAACAGAATTGCCACCAATTTGAGGTCCAAACATCACGACTACTAGCTCATTCATTTTCTACACAGTTCACTACTGATGCAAAAAATGAGTTACAAAATTTTATTATTTTAGCGGCACCTGGACAATTTTTAATTTAGAAAATTACAAGGGAAACAAGGGAGGAGAAAAACGAATCTGCAAGCTCAGATTTCAATAATTAACAGAAAATAGTTGTTACCTCCATTCTAGAATTTTTGTCAATTTCATAGCACTCTTGAGCCATTTACCTTGGTTTGGCGACAACATATTTTGTAGGAAATTTAATGTACATTATTTCGATACAGAAATGTTGTGTTCCAAAAATGTGTTGCTTTCAAGTTATAGGCGAAAAACTGAAAAACTTTTGACAGAGAAAAAACTTTATTTACTTCCTTTCGACACCTAATTACTGAAGAAATAGTATAATGTGCATTAGATGCCATTACGATCGAGTTTTGTATCATTTTTCATCATTTTTGGCGTATAATTCAAACATTCTAAAACAACACAATTTTATAAATAAAAAATGTTTTTAGTGGCTAGTCCAAGTCCACAACTCATTACTGAAAGAGCTGCACACTGGTCTCAGTGACTCGGAATTCACGCGATGGGCACAGGTAGACCCGCGAAGTCCAAGTCCTTATAGAAACGTCGAGTTTATTTGTGAAATTATCCCCCTACCCGATCTGTCGAGTTTAAATACACTCGCCCAACACATAGATCATATTCATAAATAAGAAAAGATAACTAAACATATATATTCATAATTACACGCTTAATCTCTAGAAATAAAAGAAAGCATAAATTCAATAGTTCATTGCGACCAGTATTTAGAATTTACAGACATCAGATACAAAAACGTTCAGAGTGTGTGTCAAAGGTCACATTCCTGTAGGAATCTAAAGCAGTGTCGGTTCTTTTTTGCTCAAGCATATTGTCCAATCTATTGCGTAGATTGTGTCTCCGACGGTTGGTACAATATTTGGGACACTATAAAAGAAAGTGTTCACGCCAAGTGTTGTGTTGCAAGTCTCACTGATGGGATGCTGTTCACCGCGTAAGAGACGACCATGGGTAAGATAACAGTGGCTAAGACGAAGACGTGTAAGGGTCACTTCTTCACGTCAGTTCGCACGACCAGGTCTTAACGGAGTCTCTTACTTTCTCAATTTGAAGGCTCAATTTTCCATTAGGTTTTCCATAAGAATAGATGACCTTATTGCAAGCTTTGTGTGTGACATGAGAACGGTTGAAATGTCAGGTACTGCTTTCTGCGTTGCCCGCTTCGCTGCCTCACCAACTTCTTCGTTACCAGTGATGCCCAGAAACCTAAGAAAGGACTATTTCAAAATTTTGAACTGCAAGACAACTTACTAGAGTCTGAATAGTTTGTCAGAAAATCACAGGTGTACACTGACCAAAGAGGACTAATAGAGGCACTGCATAGAACCACACGCCGTATTGAAAATAGCTGAATGAACTTCAGCACCTCAAGGATTCCATATTTCTCCGCTGTGTACACGCTACAAAAGGAATGGAGGAGGAAAGAACGGCTGGCACTACGGCAGTGGAAACCGGCACCCACGGAATCGTTCATGGATGAACCATCTATGTAGATGAACGTATGGAATACATAGCTCTCATTTCCCTGAAGTTGTGCTTTGAAAGTTGAGGAAGTCGAAAGATGGTTGTTGGTTGAATGAGTGTCCATGGCAGGGTGAGGGAATGAGGGTATTTCACCGGAGGAGGTAAGATGACGTCATTTTCATCCAGCAGATATTAAAAGCGGATACCCGCTGCGTGGGGTAACGACGGTCTTGCAATATAAGATGAACAAAATTTGGGACAATGGATGCGTTGGCGAGTCCTCATTCACAAATACGGAATGAACCCCAATCAGTTTCCCTCCGTGAGATCCAAGTAAAATATTGTCTTGTACTGAGGGATAGTTCACCAGCGTCTACCAGTAAGCAATCTATTCGACTGGTGCGGAAGGTATCGGTTGCAATGCGATCTACTGCATGATGCATGCTGTTAAGGGGTCTGAGTGTACATAGTGAAGCGGAGGTGTATACAATTCTGCTATAATCTAATATTGACCGAACAAGACTTCTATACAGGCGAAGAAGGCAAGTGCGGTCTGCACACTATGATGTTGCGCTTAGGTAGCGAAAGAGGTTCAGGGATGAGTTACATCGGGATTGTAGTTTTCGTATGTGATTGCGCCAAGTTAGTGTGCGGTCGAATGTGAGACCCAGAAATTTTGCGGAGTCAACGAAAGGACGACATTGGTCCCGAAGAAAAAGATATGGAATATTGTGAGCATTGTATATCCTACAGAAATGCCTACAGCATGACTTGAATACAGATAAGCTAAAGCCTGTAGACATGCTCCACTCGTGTAAACGGTTTAAAACTAATTCAGTTGCCTCTTGATGACAGAGATGTTGCTGGACGAGCAAATGATGGTGAAGTCACCAACGAAGAGAGACGCATGTACCGGATCTCGAACCACAGACAATAGACTATTTATGGCTATAGCAAAGAGAGTGCCGCTCAGAATTGAGCCCTGTGGGACACGGTTTTCAAACGATGACTAGATAACCAATGAGTACCGAGGCGAACGCGGAATGACCGTTGACATAGGAAGCTCTCCAGGAACAGAGGAAGATGACCTCTGAATCCCCACGAGAGAAATGTGCATAGGGTCCCGTACCTCCTGGTTGTGTCATAGGCTTTTTCCAGGACAATAAAGATGGCCACAAGGTGTTCTCTCAATACAAATGCTGATGAGATGGTACTTCACAACACTACAAGGTGATCCAGCGATGACCGCTGTTTCAATTGAATATTGGTCAGAAGGTTTCGCGAATCCAGAAACCAAACTCGTCAATGATTAAACATTCTTTCTAACAATTTGCATACGAAGTTGTCAGTGAAATCGGACGAAAGCGCAACGGGTTGGAACGATCTTTACCGTCCTTCGGAAGTGGAAAATTTTAGCTTCACGCCATTAAGCAGGGACGGTATGCTAGTACTGTTAAATAATTGTAAAAGGAATTTAATGTCTATCTCTGGAAGATGTTTAAGCATAGCGTTATGTATTTGATCAGGCAAAGGGGTTGTATCTATCGGAAATTCAAGGGCAGAGGTTAGCTCCGTCATTGAGAAAGATATGTTATATAACTCTTCTTCTCAACTTGATAAATCCAAATAACACTTTTCTGCGTGAACTTTCAGTTGGAGAAACGATGAAGAAAACCAGGAGGAGTTACACTCTTCCATAGAGCGATGCGAGTTCCTCAGCGATGGATTCGGGCGACGTTTGAAGATGACCATTTATTTATATTGAGACCGGGGATTGAAAAAGAAGACCATCAGCCTTGTATCTAACGAGCTTTGTGCCATACGACTGATGGTGGGGTATGGCTTCTAATGCCCGTTTCCACGAGCAATAATGTTTGCGACATTTATGTCGAGAGAATTTGCTAAGGTGTCTACACGAGCCGCAATTTCTCTCGCAAGTTGCTCTCAGAAAGCACAGACGACATTACTTACCGGCTGATTTCGAACACACTAGCTGGAAATATGTCGAACGTGTTTACCTTCTAGCAACTTTAATGTCGCTCAAGTTTGCGCGTTCGGAATTGAAAGTGGCGTCGTGTTAAGGAGAATTGGAGTTGGGAATACATTTTTTTGGTGAAGCTGTATGATCAGATGCTGTCTCNAAGCTGTATGATCAGATGAGATGTAGTTGTATTGATTTAGATAACGACAAAAGGAGAGAAAAAGGAATGTGTGGACGAGTGAATGTGTTTTCCATGGAGAACAACGTTAGCCTATACTTTTATGCGAGTCATGGTTCTAAATATTACGTATCTCGAATTTTCTCTCAAGTTTTTTGGAGTTACGATTATTGCAATTATTGGTGTACTGATGGCAGAATAAATCCCATACATAAGAATGTTACATTCAATCTTCAAAATTTGTTCTGAGACACAATGTAACCTTTGCATCATTAGTTAACGCCGTATGTACAAATCAAATAACGGCTGCATAGCGCAAGTGTCTGCTCCTAGTACTGACGACTTCTGATGCCAAGTCCGTATGTTCGAGTCCTCACGTAGGAACGTTTATTTTACATTTTCATTTTTGTCAATATGATGTACCTCCAGCTTATACATATGTTTTACACATTTTTAACAATTAATTGAAAACCTTGTGTTCCTTTTGTTTTACATGCCTACATCATTGTCATTGGAGAAATTAACTCGATCATAGATATATTTTATTATTAATTGACAAATATGAAAAAAGGTAATTTGAAATAACAGTTATATCCAAATATGTATCTCTTTCGGCCAGCTAGGACCACGAATAACGTGTGTTAGTAAGGATCAGTTTTGGTGTGAGTTTACTCACTAGACATATCGTAAATTTTACCGAGATCGGAGGAATAGCGTCTAGATAGGATCCAGAATGCTGTATCCGAGTATTACAACTGCGGTGGTTAGTCGTAGAGGGCGGTTGTTAGCCGCAGAGGGTGAACCTTTCATACGCCACAGCTATTGAAACTGAGACATGGAAATGAAAAGATACAAATTTGATCTTGCCCCACCCGGGAATCGAACCCGAGATGACTTGATGACGAGCGATCACGCTGACACCGTAGCCACGGACGGGACTATATCCAAATAAATAAGAGATAACTTTGATAAAAAAATTCTTCAAAGATAATATAGACATAATTTATTATACTCATTGAATAATATTTCTATTCATTCGATTTAAAAAAATAATTCCTCGTCTCCGAGTATTCACAAAAGCAAGGAACTGGCGCAACAAAAATACTCCGGACATACATTACGAGACTTCAGGCTCATGTACATCATTTTCTTGAACCTAATTTCATTTATTTGATCGAACGTATTTCTTAGGTTCACGAGATGAAAAGTGTATAATTAATTTTTTTTCTAAACTCTAAATCTACACTCATAATTAACGTTAATATTTATTTTATACAAGTATAATGTAAAACAAAAGTGTTAACATGAATCATAATAAATACTAATAAGTACGTACTATAGAAAATACTATGTTCTTTAATAAAAACGTAACATACGACGCGTATTTAACCTTGACTAACAACCCCACACGAGCAGCACAAAGAAATTTGCAACCAAAATGTCGCTAAAACTTTCACGTCGGTTCGAAATCAATCTTGTATGTCCGGAGAGAAGGGATCTTGCGAATACACTTACTTGCTCCAATGCTCTCTGAGAGATAGTCTGGCAAATTCAGAAACTATCCGAGACTCTCAGACCCGTTTACACGGAGTAGACATCAACTCGCGCAAGTTATGTCGACATATTTCTTGCTCGTGGAAACGGGCCTTCAGAGATTAAATGTAAGCTTTTCAGGAGGACGACTTACTTTCACGAAGAATTCTTTTTGGTCTGGCTCTGCACGTTTTAATTTCAGTAAGGTTACCTGCAGTGGGATACGTTAAGTCACACTAAAGCATTCTTTCTAGCCCTCACCGCTTATGCGCAGTTCGATGGCGCAGTCCGCAGCACTATGGAACTAGGCAACGCCTTGGATTACATGATGATTTAGGAATGGCAACATCGGTGGCTTCGAGAACCACGTTAGTGAAGTGGGATGCCATAGCATCCACATCAGCGAAAGGCTCATCTGAATGACTGATCTTGCGTTCAAACATATCCCAGTCTGCATATTTCAATATCCACTGAGAGGGGTAAGAAACCAAGGGTCAAAATACTTCATATGTGTACGAGTCGGGTAATAATCACTCCCATACAGGTCGTCGAGAACTTTCCAGTCTAAGACACGGGAAAGAGAACTGCAGACGGCTGAATCAAACACAGAGAAAGATACGGAGGAGATACAGAAGTGGCCTCTGTTAAGAAATGCTACGTCCTGCCATCTAAAAGTTTCTCAATCATATCACCCTTTGAGCAGGTGTAAGAGGAACCCCAGATCGGGGTATTGACGTCCCCCACGATGAGAAATTGGGAAGGCAACTGGTCCATCAGACCAGCAAGATCCTTCTTCATGAGACTGTCCGGGGGCATATAAATATTAAATAAGAAAGATGGAAGGCTTATCCTCATACATGCGGTCTGAAAGACGCTGGTTACATACACTTCTTGGACATAGACTGCGGTGTTTATGAGTACTGCAATGCCACCATGTGCACAGAGGCCATCATCCAAGTTCACCCTAAAACAGATAGCCACGAGGGGAGAAAGTGTTTCGGTAAAAGATTAGTCTCCTAGACAAAATATATTTGAGGAGCACGACGGGACACTAAAAGCTTAGAGCACGGATATGAACACCATTCAGATTCCAGGAAAAAAGAGCCATATTCTGGTGTTTATCTGTTCTTTTTGCGACGTCTGGATTTTTTTCATACTAACTACAAAGTCAGATTTCCCATTGTTCCCTCCCCGGAAGAGTCTCCATGATCACTCCTGGAAACAAGATCGCTGTCGGACATAGAAAGTTCAGAATTTCTACTCCTTGGTGAACGAGAAAGCAACGAAATACGTGGGCGACTATGGGAAGAGGGCTTAACGAAGGAACTATCCTACTTTAATGTTCCAACTTTACAGGATCTTGGTGAACAAGAAGTTTTCTGCCCGGGTCGACTCCGAAATGGAATTCGGGAAGTGCGTTTTCTGGCAGACTTCGAAACCTGGGTGGACATGGATGTGAAAATGGAGACAGATATTGATGTAGATGGAATTAATTTATACTTGGTTGGTATAATTATTTTACACCAAACAATTTCCTGTTTTGAAGGCGGAAGGATCGACAAAGCATGCCTGCTCTCCAGAGTCGCATATCTGTGGTCTCTGTAGTTCATCCAAATCTATCTGACAGCCAAAGGAAGCTTTAGATGGTTTCGGAGCGCTGGCATCTGTTGAAAATGTTTTTGTCAGTCACGGAATTCTTAATCAGGTACCGGCGACTGGCTTCGGGGAAAGACACCCTATCCGTATCCCAGATCTTTTGGATGTCCTTCTCCATGAGAAATATCGTGCAGGTAATGAAATTGGAGGGATGACTTTCCTTAAAATTTACTGTTGTGAAGCTCACATATGCACTTTCGGATTGAGGTCAGATACGTTTGCAGGTGGTATCGAGTTTAGTAGGGCACCGTGACGCGGACTAGATTGAATATAAAAGTCTCGTAGGAAGACACGCTCACTCTCATTTTGGCACTCTCACTTGGCCGTATCATTTTACTGTCACGACGTCACCGTACGCTGCTCTGTGGCCCGAACCGGACGCCCGCAGAGAATCACTACCACGACCACCCAGCCGGCTACATCATGAGCGTCCGTTCTAGAATTACTCACAACGCCGCCGATACCGCCTGCCCTCGAACCGCGTAATCAGTGAGTATTAAACACGTACTACCCACGAATGGCGTTTCACTATGGAGACTGACCCCGCCTCCTCCTCTCCATCCAACCGTATTAAATGTCGTCTCTTGTTGGCCCAGACCGCTCGCTGGAGCCGATGTAACGCAAGAGCCCACGACATCTGGTCGTCAGGTGTGGGGTGACGTTCAATGTTTTCGAGGATAAGCTTGTGTTAAAAAAATGTTTTTGTCTTTTCAAAAACTTCGGGAAACATGACCCACAACATCTGGTGTCAGGTTGTGGGGTGGATTTCTTGCTCAGGATCTCGGGATACGTATCAGGACATGGGGAGTGCAGTGTAGGAGAGGACACAGCGTTCTGGGGGGTCAGGTTCCAGGGGTTGTGAAGAAGAACGGCGGGGGAGACGTCGAGAGTAAAGGAGTAGAATTTTTTTTCCCGCTCTTCCCTCTCCTTTGGGTTTCTCTTTTCGTGTATTAGTATAAGCTTGTGGTCTAGTATAAGCAGCGAGGTAGAGGTGTGCCGTTGCGACCACAGATTATGGCGGTTGGGAATAGGGGCGTTGCAGTGCATCGGGTAGTTAGATCGATATATGGCATGTCGTACGAGCAGATACGGTTGTTACAGGATGAAACTAAGAATAAGGTTAAATAAATCGCACAGAAGTTATATTTTGCTTTTAATTCTTTTCGGGGGTGGAATGTCAGAGTACGTAACGATATATTAGTTTAGTATTTTTTCTTGTCTGTGTGGTTTTGAGTTTATTGTGGGAGGTGAAGTTTTCGAATGTTGGAATAAGATTTTGAGCATTATATGTAGTTTTTGTGTTGTAATTAAGGAATAAAATGGGTTTATGAGTATTATGGGTATTATTTGACTAATTATGTAGTGAGAAGGAAAAATAGATTAAAAATAAAAGTGTTTGGGGCAAGTAGGCTTATTGAAAAAAATATATAGAAAAAAAGAGAATGAAGGGAACGAGATCGCAGGTCGGCGTCGAGCAGATGTAACTAGGTCAGGATCGGAAGAGTAGGTTACCAACCCACATTCCACAAGACAAGCAGTCTCAGTGGGAAGCGCCGTGCGTGTGAGTATGCGTATTCTGCAGACTGGCAAGACAGTCAAGGTTGTCTTCGTTCTTTTAAAATGATAAGGAAGCAGTTTCGGGAATAAGGAGTAGGTTATGGAGGATATGGGTTCTGTGTATATATTATAAGATTAAAGAGTTGATTAAGGGAATTAAAATATGGGATGTCATATTAGGTGTTTCGATTTTGTTATTTAAATGTCTTTAATAATCTGATTAGTTGGTTTTCTTTTGGGGGTGTTGGGAATTCGGTGTGGAGCATCGAAACAATATAGTATTGAAGTAAGGTTGGAATAGATATAAAGATGGATTTGCCGATCGCCTGGGAATTAGGACGGGAAGATGGGAAGATGATAGACTGGGGGCACACAGTCAATGTTTTGGAAAAAGAAGGTTCAGAGAATTCAGGTTCACCGGAAGGGAAACCGAGTCCGGGTAACTTCAGTGCGCCTACGTAGGTATCTTCAAGTAATGTGATGTTGATTCCGAGCTTTTCGGGGGAGGATGAGATTTCAGTCGAGACTTTCATAGAAAGAATTAAAATTATTAGTCACTTCAACAATTGGTCAGAAAAACAGACGTTGGCGGCAGCACGTCTCAGACTGACTAGGGCAGGGGACTTCTTACAATGCAGTCCGCATCTCTGGCGGTCGTACGAAGTGTTTAGCACAGAGCTCATAAATAGGTTTACGCCGAAGGTATCTAGGATAGCACTCGAAAAAGTATTTTCGAGTTGCATTCAGAGACAGTCGGAGTCAGTCATGGAGTTTTCAATGAGACTCAGAAAGATCGGGAGACAGCTCATTGAAACATACGGAAATTCAGATTCGGAGATTATTGAACAAATTTTTAATGAGCGGTTATTAGCGCAATTTTTAGCAAGGTTGAGGCCTGAATTGGGACGTTTTGTGGCAGTACGA
>NNCF01136747.1:76353-89824 GCA_002313205.1 Laupala kohalensis
ATTTTAAATCAGATACTAGAGCAGCATTAGACTCTCGAATCACTTTTTTATCAAATATTTCGGCCACCTTGGGGAGACATGACGATATGTTATCGGCAACGGTAAAGATCTTAGAGACAATGCATGAGACAGCGAAGGGTGATCATCGAGTCATTCAGGAACTGACTCAGCTGTTCAGCGAAATGGGCGTTCTCGGTGGAAAAATTCAAGAGGGTTATGTCGCATTAATGCAGCATATTTCTTCATTAAGTACCTTGTTGCAGGGAACGATGGCCAAGATTTCTATAGCTGAACTGAGAAAATTCTCCTCTTCAATTATCAGTCATTCTTTACTTTTTTCCGTTCTGACTACCGCCACGGAGTCATTATCGCAAGGGTTGAAATTTATTGGATTCCGTGGGGAGGAGCTACGAACGGTCTATGAGGTATCGCGGGCGCGCGTACTGAATAGTGCCGGGAGTTTCTCCTTGCTACTGAGCCTGCCACTCGGCCGGGGTCAAGAGTTCAAGGTGTTTGAAGCTCTAGCGTGGCCCACGGTGAGCGAGTCGGTAGGTCGTAGTATAGTCAGGACACCTGATTCTTCTTATCTGGCTCGAAAGATCGAAAGACGCCACCAAGTTTCTATTCCTGGAGAGGGATTCACTGGACAATTGTCGCGAGGCAGCGGTCACAGTGTGCCCGGATTCCAGGCCAATTTTTTCCTCCTTTACTCAGTCCTGTAGTATAGCGGCGTTCACGAATAACACGGAACGGATGGAAAAATATTGCGACATCGGCGTGGCGAAAACGCCTTACGAACTTTTTGCATCTGGAGAACCAGGAAAATGGTATTTTGCTGTCTGTAGAGATATGGCTGAACGTGTCGTGCAAGGAACATAATTCTAGGATTTAATTACAACGTGAAGGAAGTTTTCTTCTTCCGTTCGGTTGTATGGGTCAGTCTCCCAAGCAAATTCTTTCCCCCGTTTATTCAAATATACAATATTTTATGCCATCATTGGTACCGACAGTACAACCCTGGAACTGGAAGGTTACTAATATTTCCACCCTCTCCAAGCAGGAAAATAAAGTACTTGACGGACTGCTCGAATCTATAAAAAGTAAAAACACTCACAAAGTGCCGTCTGTATCGATAGAAGAGATTAAAAGATATATGTCCGTGTGGGAACATTTCGAAAACAACGAAAACACATGGAAGATAACCACGGGGAGTAGTTATCTAGTCATAGGGATAGTGGTGTGTATAATGCTTGGCTGGGGGATAAGAAAATGTCGAAAAAACAAAGCAAAACCACAAGAGACAATACCATTGTCAGTGATTAATGTGGCTCCAGCTCCAGTACGACCACCCAGCTGGCTACATCATGAGCGTCCGCTCTAGAATTAATCACAACGCCGCCGATACCACCTGCCCTCAGAAGCGACGAGCATGGTGACGTCTCGTGGGACGGCTTATCGCAAATGACACAAACATCGGAGGAGGATTTACAGCAATCCAATGTGTGACCGAAACTCTGGCACTTAAAGCAGCGCAGTGTGTTCGGCACATATTGGCGGACATGCAGGGTATAGAAACCACGTGTAAGGTCAGAATCAGTCAGCAGGAAATAACGAATTTTCCCTGCACCTTCCTCTTAATTATGTGGAAGTTCACAACGCCTTCAGACTAAAAATGCTTTTAAGTCTTCATCTGATTCTTGTTCAAAATCTTCATGGTTGTCCACTCTTTCACACACGTTCAGGCTTGAGTGTGTAATAACTTTAATCTTCAAGCCAGCAATATCCTTCTTTGACATAGTGACGTTCATCTTCTGACTGTACGTGCTTCCAGCAGATATTCACCATTATACTGGTGCACGACCGACTGCATTTTCCCATAAGTCACGTCGATTGTTTTCGCAAGACGGCATGTACCGACTGACTTGAACGACTTAACTTCTTAAATGCAAGGCATAACAAGAAAATGAGGATTTATCGGCCGTTCGTTATCCTTGAAAAATAATTGTTGATATCAACAGTTTCTCCAACTAATATCCTCTTTTTAGAGGAAGAGGAAAAAGGGGTATTAAATTTGCCACACAAATTGACTTACTTTTCATCCCCGTGTTTCCCACCGTCCAAGGACTCCAACAAGGGGACACCCGACTGGTTGTCAGGGTGTCAGGATTGACATGGGGATGTAGGGGGAGCATAGAGGTTTTCACCAACGCCGCCGATCAGTGGGGAGGTCACCACTGCATGTGCCCCCCTCACCTTGGATTTCAGTCGTAGACTTAGTTCGAGCAGATTGATCGAGGGTGGTTTAACTCCCGATGGTCCTTCTAGAAGAGGCCGAGACCAAAGCAGGCGTATTGGACAGTCACTAGAATACGGGTCCCTGTAGGGTCGCATGGGCCCTCAACTCACCAGGACACCCATCCCCTCCGATACGGGTCGCCATGTACGGCAAAGACATGGGTGAGCGTTCAGCATAGAGAATGTCTGTAGAGAATATAAAATGTGATAAACATGAAAATCAAGGTAAATAAGACAAAGGAAAGGTAAAAAAAGAAATACTTGAGAACCTCCTCCGTATCCCACCGTCAGGACGTAGATCGACTCACCTGGACGGGTAATTTTGTTATTGTTCTCCCTACTCTTCATATTCATTCTAGACAGCTTGTCGTACGAGTATTAACATCATTTCATAAGTATACACTTGACATACTCGGTATGACTACCTCATTCACAAATTTCTTCCTATTATGTGTTATAGTCTTCCCAAATTTTCATAGGTGCTATCAAATTTGCTCCCTCATAGTCCGTTAATAAACACTCAAAAATCCATGTCTATCGTCCCGTAAACGAAATCTATGCAAATATACATTCAATTTCCAATTACTCAATGACTTGTTACAATTTACGTCAAAAAATCCGGATCGGACCACTTTTTATTATTTTGGGCGAAGCATACATTATCCAAAAACCTCTCCCGATACCACCCATCCTCTGCTAACTCCTACCGAATATACCAGCATTTCAATAACTCCTCTATTAGTTCTTTTCTCCACACCTCTCTAAGTAAACTCTATTTCTCTCCATGCACTAGGATTTCATCATTATTCCTTATTCTAAATCTTACAGTATATTTCGTCAATTCAAGATCAATTGGCGTAACTACCACGAGAACATAAAAGTACCTTGTTTGAAAATGTTCTCATGCACTTCATTTCAAGAAGCTCAACCTTTGTGCACCTAACAACATATTCTTATGGTGTCTATTTGAAATACGGTAATGACAAACACTACTGCAATGTTTCAGTAGTGGCAAGGTTATCCCTTATAGATTATTGTCGGTTCCTTCCAAGCTACAAGCTACATTGAATGTATTTATTCCAATTCTCTGAAGATGATAATTTAACGTTTCGCTTTCGCTGCGTTGAATTTTGTGTGTGCAATAAGTCAGCCTCGTGTCTATCATAACCCCCAAGTAACGAACCACTATTTATTTTCAATCGCCAGCTTTTATATCGTGTAATCGGGTCCCATCAGTTTCTATTAACAGGAAATCACAAAAGTGGGTATGAACTCTCAAAGTACAAGGAAAACAGCAGGGAAAATATGAATTAAAAAATAATCGAGCGACCTTTTTATTTTCTCACAAGGTGTCATCGTCGTTGTACATCGTCGTGTCATCAAGCCCGTGTGTTAAATCACATGACTTACAGACTTTTGGGGTAATTATCAGGTTACCTCTCGGCTGGGGCCCGAAAAGCTCATGTCTCGCTGCTTCATGATGATCAGTTGTTCATCCTACTTCAATCTACAGAAGCTGCTTCAGTGATTATCCGAGCAATTATGGAAACTTCGAGGGACTTCAATATCTACTAAGTAACCTACCTAAAAACCCCACTCATAGCTCAATCAATTTTTAAATTCTAACTATTCATGTTTGTCACATAACAAACATATTGCAGCTCTTTAAATGAATTGTAATGTTTATTAGATACCTCTATGTATCATCTATTAACTTCAAGTCACAACCTGTAAGAATTAATCCTTGTAGATTGATCCTAATTGTTTTTTCTTATGTTTTCATCTTGTTTGGTGAATAACGTCAAAGGTAATGTTCACATTAGTCAAATTACGGGCTCACATACCTATGATTGTTCCAATGGGATTTTGTTATTACCAGATTAATAACATTCTTTACATGTTTGAAACAAGTATTAACATTACATTTTGATAAATACCAGGGGAGGGTAAGTAATAAGATCCCAATTACATAATAATAAACTTTGAAAAATTCTACACCAGTTACTTTTAAGTTTATCTTGGTAATGTCTTATACTCTGAATAGTTTTCTGCACAAAAATTGTAACCCTGCAAACTGAAAATAGAAAAGGGATCTTTGTTTCTCATTACACCAGGTAACTGTATCTATTTACCCCTCAGCGCGTACTAAGAATCGGATCATCTACTTAATAAATTGTAACACTTCAAAATCAAACGGTGAAGTAAAAGTTCATTTCAGTAAATTATTACGCCAATTTTATTGAATTTTGTACCCAAACATATCTGAGTTACTGACTGATAAACAGGGTTAAAAGTTACACACCGAAAATTTTAAATAACCCATTGTATCAGTCAGCAGAAGACTTGAAAAAAGTTCATAAAAAATAAACAAGGTCTTAGACCAGAGTTGGCAAGCGATTTACACTTCGACGAATGCTACGGGCAACTACGGTCAATTGTGTGCAGCGTACAAGGAGGTGGCGAGTAGAGAAACAAGCACCACCACAAACCCCTCCACTTTGATATAAAACAGGAGTTCAAACTCAGGAACAGTGTTTTTAAACAATAACAACACACTGGAAAGAATTGTTAGTGAGGGTCTATATTACGTACTTATGGTTCTGGGTGACATTTGAACGATTCTGTTTTACTCTAGCGTTCAGCTTCAGTAAGAATATTTAATTAGTATGAAATCACATTTTGTCCAGCATTGGGTTGCATGTCTCTAATAGTCAGTTTTAAATAAACAGTTTGGGAACTTTTAAAAACTTTTTATTCCACAAGATTTTAGTAATAATTAAGACCCATATTCATTCTCAAAAAAATTAAATTGCATGATTGATCACAAAATTATAAATAAAAAGGAAACGAATTCATGTGGGCAAAATAAGGGAGAGGCTGATGGAAATTAACAAACCTATGCACTATGTCTCTTCAGCTATAATATCTTCGATTAACGAATGTCGGTATCTTCACGTATTTTTACATATTTAATTCAATATATTCAAGTATTGTACAACAAATAATATATTCGATAAATGTCATGGCGAGGTGCACATGATCAAAATTCTTCTCCGCTTCTCTCACATAACCGAACACAATACAATCTACACTGCTGTTATTCCTATAACAAAACGATGAGCAGCATCACTCCTCGTCCGGTCATCCCCTCCTCAGTGAGATGGGTGATAAGTATTGCCCTTCGCATGCCCGCGCGAGCCAAATGTTCGCGACGCGCAACGGTGGCTATCCGTGATAACACCAATACGATGTGACACGAACCTACAAAACAAACTAGGTGAAGTAGTTTCCTCATGCTGTTCACGTGGACAAAAAATATTCAAGCACACATGAAAAGGAGCAGATCTCTGAGCTGAATGGAGGCTTTAATTCCAAATGTGCACAATGGTCAAAGTACGTCAGAGAGAATATTAAATCTAGATCTCGGACTGAACAAAATTTAATTCATCGACATATTAAAGCTACAACCCCAAACAATTTTTCGTCCCTTTCTATTCGTTTCAACATTTTCGCAAGCATCATTCACTGCTGTGCACTTGAGCCTTCTACTTCAGTTACGAGTACGAATACATAGGGTACGAAAACACAGAACACGGTGCCTTGCGATGCGGTGCGAATTGGTGCTATGCGGGAAGATCACTGTCATATTATCGAGAAATGAGTCAACGCAGACACTGCGATGCGGCGCGGTGCCAACAAATTTGGAACAACCGAATTTGTTTTTCTGATGCGATTTGATGCGGTGAGTATAGCCGATAAACTGCTTATTGACGCAGAATATGCCAGATGTGCTCGATGTGTGAGAATCTTTATACGCCCAATATTACATTTAATTATTTGTTAATTGTTTATTCACATAACAAACAGTAGAGACTTTGTGCATTATACCATATTATACGTCTAGAACAGCAACTCTCCTAACATTAAATACCTTAATGTTACGACGAGCACCTCTTCTACGCTAATAGTTTTCGCAAATTTGTGTTTTTTTTCAGGGTTTGCTGCACCTTTCTTAGTACATAATCAAAAATGGATATTGATACCTTTGTATATAGACTGAGTAATGTTTGATACCTTCTTACCACATGAAAGTACTCTCCGTGTTATTCTCTCGTTGGACACACTTCAATGGCCCACTCACTTTTCTTCCTCCATAAGTAACCTCAAATAATATCACAGAAAATATCAGGGTGACCGAGAACCGCTCGGATGGGTCACAAAATGGTCATATGATTTTCAATCAATCGTAAAAAAAATTAATATAGAACCGATGGATGACCACGCGTATCATGATCTTGACAAAATGAATTCAAGAAATATTTTTCGCAAAGGGATTCAACCCATAGTTTACTTACTCAGTTACACAGCTGTGTAATCAATAATATAACGAATGATAATTCCATACGTAACTATTTTGCTAATTTGGTAACTGCGCAGTTTACCTTGCCCATATTTGATTTTGTGCGTGTGTACTCGGGTTTAAGGAATGATTCCCAATTTTATGGAAATGACACACTGTATTTACCCGGTAAAACACATACAGAGAGTAAATATAAAATAATAATTTGTCTTCAATTGTCTCAACGACTCGAATATGTGTCAGGTTCGGGATCGGTTCGCCCCGAGAAAGTTATATTTTCATTTATTTTTGTCAATATGATCTGCCTGATTATACTTTCTTCGTGTGTTTAACATTGTTATTGTATGTATTAAAAACATTTTTTTAAATTAAAGAACAAATTTTTAGTCAGGTGTCTCGAAAAACGCCGGTTTAATCAGCTTTGTGTGCTGTTGGTGGCGAATCTGAGTTTTCGGATTCTTAACAAAAATATGTCGTGGTTGGCTCTTTCCATGATGCAGGAGACGGTCAGCTAAGCAGCCAACTTAGCAGTTTTATTCGCATTTCAGGTATTCAGCAGCTATTACAGTAAAAATGTTAGAAAGAGGATGAACGTATAAATACTTATCATATCATCGACAAAAAAAGGTCTGCACCCCTGGACCTTCCGATTGTGAACCATGTACGTTACCTGCAGACCTACATTATTTGCATTATTAACAAAGCCAGTACTATACAAGAGTTAAAATTTACTAAGATACCATAAGTAACATTAGAATCTACAGCTAATTCATAAGTAGATAATGCGTTTGCTAATAATGCTCTCTCAAGTTTAGCATAACGATGTCTCCTTTCTTCTAAGCGTTGTTCCCTTCGTTCATCACTTTCTTGGCCTCGTGTATCGATTGCACGCAGTCGTAAATTTTCCAAACGCTGACTTCGTTGTTGTGTATTTACTTCAGCTATTCGCTGACTTGCTATTTGTTTATAATTTGCAGACAAATTCAAATACGCCAAGATCAGTGATGCATGGGGTACGGACTGCCGCCAGTGGCACTCATATATTTTTGGTATGCGGATTTCCGGAAAACGCAAATTTTCACCAAATAGGTACCTAGTCCCTTGGATTCCTGGAGTAAAAATCCCCCTATATACCTATTTTGGTGAAAATTCTTAGAGCCGTTTCCGAGATATACATACACACATTATATATACTGAAAATGATTTCGAGAGTTTCAAAGGACAAGGGAGAATTGCTTCGCTGCACTCCCAGTAGTGTACCAAGGCGGGGGCGGTTCACCCCGGTCTCTACCTGTGAGGGGCCTCCAGTAAAAATCGTGTAAATACATAAATTTGACCTCCAAAAAGGGACCTCCTAAAAGACTTATGCCCCAGGCCTCATTAGATGTAGGTACGCTACAGTTCACACCGCGTTCTGTGTGTTCGATGTTCGTACCGCAACGCGCCGTATCGTATCAGATCGCGACGCACCGCGTTCTGTATGTTCGTACCCATGGTCAGGTATCTAAACGCCATTGAAAAATGTTCACTGCATTTCCTAGAAAACAAATGAAACACGCCCATATAGTGTAACGTTCCTTCGGCTTTTGCAAATATGCTATGGCGTGAATTTATTGCAAATTCAAAAATCAATGAATGAAAAATCAACAAAGTGACAATAATTAGAGTAAAAAAGACAAATATCACAGCAACGAAATCCGAATGACTGATTTCTGGAGCAGCGAATAAGGGAGACGCGAAATAAAGAGCCCTCATCAAGAATACAAGAATGCGAGATAAGCAAACATGAAATACACAATAAGGCTATTGAAGACACAAAAGTATCTAATCTGATTCACATTTCGGTTACGCAATATTAAATGGTTTTATGGATTCTCCATCATTTTCCACTTGCAACGGTGACATACAGAATTTTTTATCCATGTCTGCATTAAAAATATTTTCAAAATACACAAATTCAATGGAAATTCTCAAAGGAAAAAATACCAAATATCACATTATCTACGGATAGAAAAGAAACTGATGACGAGATTCAACAAATCCGAGCCCAGGGAACTGATATCTACAAATCTCCAACACTTTACGAGCAATTTACAATTTCAAATGCACTCTATCCTCCATAATCGAATGATATTAGACAGCCGAGGTGAACATCCAACGTTCACGTAAAAGCAATACAGAAGTAAGGTAAATTTTGCACTACGTGTCTGTGTTGGAGATTCTGGAGTAGTGAGAGATTACTAAGGTTCGTTATTGCACAAAGCTGAAAAAAATAACTGGTTTTTGTAGGACGCAGTAAGTATGCGATAAAGGCGACCAACATCCCTTGACCCTTATAACCCGATTAGTCGATAAAACTAATAGCAAGCAATCCCTCCAAATTCAATTGGTAACCTAGGACAGCACGTATTCAATGGATATTCCATGTGAATTATAGTTTCTTTGATAACGCGCGGAAAACAATCACTCAGTTCTCTTTCCTCCTCCAAAACTAATACCACAATTTAGTTAAATTTACGTTTTCAAAAAAGCAAAAACTAAACCAACATACACGAACACCCCAGATAACCCAAAACAAAAGGCACAAAACAAATATGACTTTAACTACTGTCGATGTCAGAAAGATGAGTTCAAACCAAGACTTAACAGGAATAGTCCATTCAGTGAGGTGGTGTCGATACGAGGGAAAAAAATTGGTAAGTTTTTTGACTTCACTTGAAATCTACAAAAATGGTGCATCAATAATTGTTCAAAAATCGACATTAAAAAGTTAAGATGTTCCCTAAGGACTTACTGTTTTTACTTTCTCATGTACCTCGTACATAAAAAACATTAATTATGTTATGTTGAATGAAAAGGGAAGGCGGGACAGATATACGAACTCAGGACCTTAAGCCTGTCGTTATGGAAAACGACAGGCATATACTAAAATCGAACAACCGGATGAAAGCCATGTGGAATATTGTTAACAATTACATGTCAACTTCTGAAAATCGCGAAGAAAATGTTTCTTTACTAAACGATGGCAAGATCGTGTCAAATCCTCAGGACATCGCAAGTTTGTTTAATTCTCACTTCTCAGAAGTTGGTAAAATAACGAACTCAATATATCCAAATCAATGTCCTCCAATTATTACCACCCACATACCCAATTCTATGTTCACTTCCGAAACTAACGCCAGTGAAGTCATGGGAATCATCAGCTCCTTAAAAAACAAATTTTCACGAGGCATAGATGATATACCTGAGTTTATTGTTAAATCTTCGTCCCACGCTATATTAAATCCACTCGTAAATATTTTTAATAGTTCTTTATCGGAAGGGGTGTTTCCCAATATATTTAAGAGAGCTAAAGTGAAACCTTTACACAAGAAAGGAAACAAACTTAATATTGGAAATTACCGACCAATATCTCTACTACCCACTTTCTCAAAAATCCTAGAAAAATTGTTCTATAAGCGTCTTCTAGATTTTTTATCAAAATATAACATTCTCTCTGACGATCAACACGGTTTTAGGAAATCCTTTTCCACTACAAGCGCCATATTTTCCTTCTTAAACGATGTTACCACATCTCTAGACAGTGGAGAAAATCCTCAGGGTGTTTTTCTTGACTTATCCAAAGCATTCGATGTCATCGATCACGGAATTCTCCTTACCAAATTGCATTCTTTAGGCATTCGTGGACTTCCACATCAATGGCTAACTTCTTATTTAAAAGATAGATATCAACAAGTAGAAATATCCTATACTAAAAATAAAATACTTGAGCGTTGTCTTTCAGAAACAAAGCCACTTACTTGCGGAGTACCCCAAGGATCAATTCTCGGCCCTATACTCTTTTTATTGTATGTGAACGACATGTCATCATCCACATCAGATTGCAAAATGGTTCTTTTTGCTGATGACACTAATTTACTATGTAAACACGCCAATGCTCAAAAAGTTTTGTCTAACCTTTCGACTTGGTTCCATGCAAATCGTCTCATTGTAAACACTGACAAAACAGTGTCTATGTCATTTCACAATAGTATCACAAAATCTTTACCCCAGGTTTCTCTTTCTTTAAACGGAACACAATTAAAAACTGTTACAAATACAAAATTCTTAGGTCTCCATATTCAAGACAACCTCAAATGGAATTGTCACATTGACAATCTTAATTCCCAATTAAGCAAATTGTGTTACGCATTCCGAATCTTAGTTAACGCAGTTAGTCCACGTATTTCCCGTTGCGTATATTTTGCAAACGTTTACTCCCATTTACGTTACGGCATTACCTTCTGGGGTAATTCCGGTCAGAGTATTCAAACTTTCAGAATTCAGAAGAGGATAGTTCGGATAATTTGTAAATCTCACCCCCGAAACTCTTGTAAACCTTTATTCAAGGAATTAAATATCTTAACACTTCCCTGCATTTATATTTATGAAACGGTCGTGTTTGTTAAGACCGAATTACTGAAGCACCACCCTTGCTTTATACGAAACAGTCTCGTTCACGAACACTATACACGCAATAGTAGTAATATTCATCGCCCTAGAGTGTCAACCACTCTTTGCCAAAAGGGACCATACCATTCGGGAATCGTTCTATATAATTCCCTGCCCAAGAATATAAAAGATATTATGAAATTGAATATCTTCAAATCCGCGGTTAAAAACTACCTCCTGCACCAGGTCGATGCAAAATTTCTCCACTGACCGCCTCCTGCGAGACTTCAATTCGTTGGGAAACAAGTGGGCAGAGTGTGAGCGCGTAATGTTAGAGAATTGACTAGTTCCTCTTTTTAACACGTCGGATGCGCTCTTGGATGTTATGCGTGGGAGGAAATAGTTCACGAATAAATTTTTGCGGCTGCATCAGTGAAACGTACCGCGCCAATCGTTAGTCATGATTGAGAATAAAGACTATTGGGCATTGTACGATGCGGTCAAATTAGCACATATAATAGCTACACACACAATAGGAAACATAATTAATAACAATAAAGTGGATATTGTGGAAGCGAACTAAGTAACACCTGATTGAAAGGAGAGATTCCTTGCGAATTTAAAATAAATAGAAGAATATTAACGATGAAACTTCGAATTTAATAACAAAATATGATTAATTAGTGAATGTTGTGTATTTCCAGCTATTGAGGTTACTTTTGCATTGTTTGTATTTATCACAAAACCGTTTCTATTGTTAGATAACTTAACCTGATGTCACAAAATTTACAATTTTCAATAGAGATAATTCACGAGAAAAATTAAGAACAATTCATTCGGAAGTGTTGTGCTACATAATATTTTATTGCCTGAATTTCTTAAAGTATTTTTAAGCTATGGAGGAATTACTATAATGAAAACCACATAAATGAAGTTATTGCGTTGCATTCTTTTATTTATTTTGTCGCATAACATGGATTTCCCAGTGAGGCAATATTAGGAATAGTTAATTCTTGGAGACCTTCTCCTTATAATTCTACTATTTTCAAATAAATCATTGACGTGGTAATTTGTAGCGTCATATTTTGAAGATTTTATTTACAATATACTGTGTACTTTTTTATAATAAGTATGGAGAAAGAAAGAGTGAAAGAAAGAAGGAAAGAAAGACAACGCGGAAAGAAACAAGGAAAAAAAGAACGAAAAGAAGGAGGGAAAAAGAAAGAAAAAGAATTAAAGAACGAAAGAAAAAGTAAAAGAAAGACAGAGAAAGAGTAAGGAGAGAAAGACAAAACGCGGAAAGAAACAAGAAAAGAAGGAATGAATGAAGGAAAGAGAGAATGAAAGGAAAAGAAGCAAATATAGAAAAAGTTCGAAAAACAAAGATAGAAAGGGTAATGAAGAAAGAGGAAGAAAGAGATAGAAAGGTAAATGAAGAAAGAGGAAGAGAGAGAAGGAAAGAATGAGTAAGAAAGAAATAGGAAGAAAGTTAAAGAAAGAATGATAGGAAGAACGATAGGAAGAAAGAATGATAAGAAGAGAGAATGATAGGAAGAATGATAGGAAGAAAAGGAGAGAGAACGAAAGAGAGAAAGGAAGAAAGAAAAAAACAAAAAGAAAGAAGCGAAAAGAGAAGAAAAGGAAAGAAGGAACGAATGTGAGAGTGAAAGAAGTAGGAATGAAAAAAGATAAGAACCTATGATATTTATATGAGTTAATAAATTTCAATTTGATTGGAATGAATAAAAGGCATTAGTCATTTTTACTTATTCATATCTGAAACGAGGTTTTCATATTATTGATCTATGATTATTTTTTTAGGCTGCACGATTAGTACCAAATTGTTATATCGTGGAAAAAGATGTCACTAGAAGATGTAATTTATTTCTTCCTTAAGTAGTTTTATATTATTTATAACTCAAGAATTAAACTTTTGTGTTATTAGTTCATATTTTAGACAAACGTTTTCTATATTTATTTAATTCCTTTTCACATATATGAAAAACTTAAGAGAATCGCAAAATATGTGAAATTACTTTCGACAATACACATCACTTGTAGGCAATGAGATTTGATTTCTTTACTTCACTGTATAAATATAAGAAATTATAGGAATATTTATAAGTAATTTGTGATTCGAATTATACCAATTCCATACGATATCTTGCAATTATATTCAAATTCTGTTAAAAACTATATTTTATCACAGTATTACGCAAACGTTTTTTACAGAAACTCTAATATCTTTTACATTGCCTATGAAGACCTTGCGAGACAACGAATCTCGAGATGTCGTTTAAATATACAGAATGCTAAAGTTTATTGAAGTCAAGAATATACAGAATATTTTTGTTATAGATGTCCAAAATGTGTATAATAAAAAAA
>NNCF01136747.1:90713-102463 GCA_002313205.1 Laupala kohalensis
ACGCGTTGGCTGTCTAGCTGGCACAGCTTATGCTGTAGCTGCCCTAAAGACTTTTCGTCTGAACGAGACCAATTTTTTATCACTGCGGAAGCTAACGCTGTTTTGTCAGGAAGGAAGAAAGTTACATCAACAGCTATAGCTTTTAAGTTTTGCGCGCAAGAGCTCAGCCCCGCTGAAAAATCCGACAAAGCTATAAGAAGTGTTGTTTGTTCCTCGACGCTGATCTCGTTCGTAGTTGCATCTAAATGACACTCAGCAGCGCTGCCTTCCATGCATCCGGTTCGTTAACTGACGCGACGCAGCTTCAGAAATTGTTTTACGGAGTCAAATCGACCATGGCTTTCGCAACTATGAATAGTTGCTTACTTGAACAAAACGATTCATTACAACGACTAAACGACGCCATCCCGACGTTGCCAAACCCGAAACTTGAAGTCTAGACATTTACGGTGTTTTCTCGACGTCCAGTAGTCGTACACTGATGATATTTTGGATTTCTGAAAGTCAATGTTGGCGAATGCCTAATTATTATTTTAAATAATGATATTTTCAATTGTATTAATCTAATAAGGATAAATTTCAATATATATTCAAAATAAAGAAATGTTTGGATACGTAAAAAACATTTTCTTATTCGCGCCTTCAGAGGGTAAGGACCGTGGAAAAATCCTTTCGTTCCGAAGAAGAAAGAACGGTCCTTTCGTTCCGAAGGCGCGAACGCTACCACTGAGCTTCTGCAGTACGATATTTTCATATCTTGTGTTACTCTAAGAGTTGGCACCATAGTATTGGTACCATGAATAGTAAATATATAAAATAGTTATCTCTAAAATCTTGAAAAATATTTTTTTTAATACCATGAAAATAGTTTTTATGTATCCAAACGTATATCCTTATTATATTAAAATAAAAATTATTGGTGATTGAAAAGTAGCTTCGCCACCTTTCGGAACCTTGCTTATTGCATCACAGGGCGGCAGAAAGATGAACCATGTAATATGAATCATGAAAAATGAATCATGTAATAATGTATTCCAGCAAGAGAGAAACATGCTGATGTTCTTAGTAATCTAATATATAGATATGAATGTTTGTTCTTATCTATAGCATTTAATGAATAGTTTTAAATCTTCCTGAAAGTGTGCGAAACTGTCTAGACGAGACAGTATTCTATGTTAAATTTTTATCCGCAATTCACGAAACGAAATTAACCCCCTTTTTAAAAGCCGTATTTCGTGCTTTTCGAATACCATTACTGCTTCTGCTTTCCTGCGAAATATCGTTTAACACCAACAATCAAAAGTCGAAATTGTAAACGATTGTTAAGTTCAATTGAAGAAAATGTCGACGGTTTATAGCGGGGAGTCAACAGCAGTTAACTGATTGCCTATCTTGACTGAGCACGATAAATGGTTTCAGGTAACGACATGGCTGAAACCTCCGAACTAGCATTACTGTAGTTATCCGTGACGGAAGAAGGGTTGCATGCTTTCCAGGCGAAGGGGCGATCTTTCAGGAGCGGTCTCTTAGGTGTGTGACGAGGAACAAGTGGATCACGTATTATCGTAAATGGCATGTGCGGACTAAATACTGTTTATTTCGGTCATTGACGAGGGAATCTGCAAAGAAGCGTAAGAAAGTAAAATACACTCGTACACGATAGTTCTCACAAGAAAAGTGAATGAAGTCGCACAAAGGCAATGAAAGGAAAAGAAGTACAAAGGAAGTTTTAGCAGGAAAGGTGACGAACATTTGAGGACAGGAATAAGGTGACGAACATTTGAGGACAGGAATAAGGTGAGGAACATTTGAGGACAGGTATTTAATCATATTTTTACTAACAATTCAAGATTCGTTGATAAGGCAATGTTAACCTATAAAGAAGAGTATCCCTTTGTCTTTTAGATAAATCAACAGTTTTCATCTGAGGTCGATGAAATTTTTCACTCATGGCCTTCAAAGCAAGAGAAAGATTGCAGTCTTCATGAGACGACAAAACCCATATGCCCGTTTTCCACCCTACAATGCATAATTTTAGCTCTTATGTAATTTTGCTCACATGACATTCAAAAAGTGAGGAAAATTACTGTCTACAGAGCCGTTGAAGCCCAAATTCTGCCCTCATGGGCAAAGTATGAGACAGGAAAGGGGAGGAAAGGAAAAGAAAAATGGAAAAGAAAATGGAAAATAGAGGCAGAGAAAACAAGAAAGAAAAGTTAACAGTATGAGGGTGGGAGGACGACACATTGAACGCAATTGGCAGATTAAATGTAAAACATTTTGCCACATGTCAACCTAAAAATGAGTCGCAATCCTCCTGGGATGATAAGGATTTAGTACACGGACCAAGTAGATGTACGACCTTGCAGCGTCTGGGTTCACTGGATCTCCGCAAAAGCAATATTGCAATATTTGGAGTGTTAATTGGATTCATTTCTCCTCCAGGTAAAAACTGCACATATGACTATGGCTGCTCTTTTCTCCAATTTTCTACGTCTTAGGAGCGTGTCATATGGTTCGTGTGTGTAGAAGTTTTCAGTGCAATATAAGCGAACTTAATATAATGTCGGGTTTTGCCACTAATGTTAAGCTTATACAGAATTAAAATTGCACATATGAAACCTCAGTGTCATTATAAAAAATTGTGAAGTGGATTTGCGAAGAAAACTGTATTTCTTTAATTCATTAGTAGACGGTCGCAGCTATAATGTACAATTACAAGTAGACAGTACTGTGGTTCCAGTTTAGTAAACGTTCGATCAAAACCAATATTAGAAAATGTAACTCGTCTCAACCCGAAAGTACGAAAGATAATTAAAAATCTCAGCAGTAAAAGTAATTCCTCACAATTCAATTCCCAACAACAAACCTGAGTTCCCGGCAACGCTGGGTTCATTCAGATAACTCTACAGGCAAAAATCCACACTGTTTGGGCTCGAGAAGTTTCGTATCAAATTTAAAGTTGTAGCTTGCGGGTGAAAAATAAGTCAAACGGTATGATATCAGATCTTCCATTCAAATAGAATCAAGACATTTAAAAACGATATATTTCGGTTAGAGGAAGCCAATAAGTGTTTAGAAAATCAAACAATTTATGAAACTTTCAAGGAAATGTATCAAAATTGTGTGAATTAAGAAAATTACAAATCAATGAAAATGCGAGACCACGATGGCGGAGTCAGGAAACTGCACGTGTATGCACTCAGACCACGAAGTGCGCTGCCGCAGGATGTAAAAAATATGAAACAGGGGAACCAAATAATAGCGATGTTGAAGACATGGACAAAAAAGTATCGGGGTGATAGTACTGTTAAATTCAATCCCTCATTATTTGGTCAACTTCCTTTAAGCATTTTATACGTTTAATTCCAACGTCTCAGGCAGAAAAAAAATATGTTTTTTTGTTGGTTTCACAGCAATATGTTATACGTGACATCAACATACGAATTTTCTCCACGCATACTTGAGCATATTTCAAACATCGATGATGTCCCAAAACTTAAGTATATTGATATAATTAAATATGCTATAAAGTACTGTGCGTTCCATTGAGAAAACTACTTCGATTCATATGAGAAAGACAGTCACTTTACACGAGGGCAATTATTGCAACTTAACAAAAAAATTAGTGGCCAATAACGATACAGTGATAATTGATATGTAATGGTGAAACAAAACAAAAATCAGTCTTAATTCACCAAAAGTGAAGTCTTAATTCACCAAAATCAAAAATCCTTTCTGGAAAACAGATGTACACACAAAAGCATAAGAAATACCTGGCGGTATCTTACCGATGCCGACGCCAACAATGATTCTTCCAATCAAAAGGATTTCTTTGCTGCTAGCAAGTCCCATAACAACGGAACCGGCAGTGAACACTACACTGGCGATCAAAATGACGGGTTTGCGGCCCATGTAATCTGAAACAAGAACAAACAACAATAAAGGCCACTTTATTTGCCACAGCGATGGAATCCCGGTAATAAAAACACAAAGAAAACTTACCAATATTCTTAAGAATATGAATACATATTTCTTATAATGTTGTGTACTTAATTTATTCCTTCAACGCAGAAGTAATAAATCATTAATAAGGGCGCTATTACCAAGACCGCCCTAAAGTCCCCATTAAAAAAATCATTAATACAGTTAAATACCATTAAGTTATGTTCAGGTAGCCCTCACTTCACATAAACAAGACATCTGCTTTTCAAAATCCATATCCATACTTATTATAAAAAAGTACACAGTATATTGTAAATAAAATCTTCAAAATATGACGCTACAAATTACCACGTCAATGATTTATTTGAAAATAGTAGAATTATAAGGAGAAGGTCTCCAAGAATTAACTATTCCTAATATTGCCTCACTGGGAAATCCATGTTATGGGACAAAATAAATAAAAGAATGCAACGCAATAACTTCATTTATGTGGTTTTCATTATAGTAATTCCTCCATAGCTTAAAAATACTTTAAGAAATTCAGGCAATAAAATATTATGTAGCACAACACTTCCGAATGAATTGTTCTTAATTTTTCTCGTGAATTATCTCTATTGAAAATTGTAAATTTTGTGACATCAGGTTAAGTTATCTAACAATAGAAACGGTTTTGTGATAAATACAAACAATGCAAAAGTAACCTCAATAGCTGGAAATACACAACATTCACTAATTAATCATATTTTGTTATTAAATTCGAAGTTTCATCGTTAATATTCTTCTATTTATTTTAAATTCGCAAGGAATCTCTCCTTTCAATCAGGTGTTACTTAGTTCGCTTCCACAATATCCACTTTATTGTTATTAATTATGTTTCCTATTGTGTGTGTAGCTATTATATGTGCTAATTTGACCGCATCGTACAATGCCCAATAGTCTTTATTCTCAATCATGACTAACGATTGGCGCGGTACGTTTCACTGATGCAGCCGCAAAAATTTATTCGTGAACTATTTCCTCCCACGCATAACATCCAAGAGCGCATCCGACGTGTTAAAAAGAGGAACTAGTCAATTCTCTAACATTACGCGCTCACACTCTGCCCACTTGTTTCCCAACGAATTGAAGTCTCGCAGGAGGCGGTCAGTGGAGAAATTTTGCATCGACCTTTTCTGCAAGTAATTCTTACATCAATCTAATGGAGAGAAACTTGTGGAAATATTATAATAAAAAAGAATTTTTCAGGTGGAATACATTTGCCGCACCAAAAACAACTCTCTGCAAGCGCTGTTTGACTCAGAGGCGTATAATATGAGAGAATGTCAGAGAATTATTACCATTTGAGATTGTCAGAGAATTATTACCAGATGATTAGGAACTATATTAATATTATTTGAAAATACAAAAATAAATTCAAAGGAAAGGATAATGTAAATGAATTTGTGTATATGATATAAATAAAAGTTAATTTTTTTTAAATCTCTTAGTTTGTTACGAAAATAAATATACGCTGATACGTACGTACATATTTCTTAAACTTTCACATTTCATTGCAAATTTCAATAAATTTTCAATAAAAATACATTCATATAGCATCTAGATTTATCATATTATACATTTAGAGCACAAAATTTAATAAAAAAAGTTACATGCACTTATTGAATTAAACTAACAGTATTCGTAGCATTGAAATAGCATTCGTATTTGTATGACTTGCTAAGAATAGAAATACAGGGGTTGAAAAACTACAGGTCTTTATTACACTTGGATAGTTTCAGACCTCGTGATTCTCTGTGGAGGGGGAACCTGTCTCACACAGACTGAGTGTAGTAATGCTTGTCTGATCACACAAGATAAGATATTGGAAAAATTTGCTTTTAAATACAGATGAACAGGAAAGAAAGACACAACGCGGAAAGAAACAAGGAAAAACAGAAAGAAAGAAAAAAGAAAGGAATGAAGGGAAAAAGAAAGAAAAAAGAATTAAAGAACGAAAGAAAGAGTAAAAGAAAGACAGAAGAGAGAGAAAGAAGAAGAGAAAGAAAGAGTAGCAAAGAGAGAAAGAAAGAAAGGCAAAACGCGGAAAGAAACAAGAAAAGAAGGAATGAATGAAAGAAAGAAAGAATGAAAGGAAAAGAAGGAAATAAAGAAAAAGAATGAAAGGAAGAAAGGAAAAAAAAGAACGAAGAAGAAAGAGGGAGAAAGAAAGAAAGAGGGAGAAAGAAAGAGGGAGAAAGAAAGAAAGAGGGAGAAAGAAAGAAAGAGCGAAACAACGAATCTCGAGATGTCGTTTAAATATACAGAATGCTAAAGTTTATTGAAGTCAAGAATATACAGAATATTTTTGTTATAGATGTCCAAAATGTGTATAATAAAAAAATACAAAATATTTCTTTAATAGCGGTGTAATGAAACATTTTATCTCGTTACGATTTACGAGCGGTACGATGTCTTCTATTAGTCTGCCAAAAATGGGAGCCGTTTCAAATAGACCTACGATTGGTCGAACGAAAGTTCCCCAGTCGAAGGGGAAGGGGCAGGAGGGAGGCGTTGCAGGCGTTGCAAACTTTACAAATCCAAAACTGCTCAGAACGTGGGACTTAGACAAATAAATGGGCCCTTTATTATTTCCGGTAGTGTACAAGGTATAGAAACAGCTGCTGAAGGCGGCATTTTTCGAGGACGGTATTTTGCACGAATATTCGTCCATTTCAATTCATCATCAAAATATAACGCATAATCACTAACGGTGAATCTGAGGTCTGCTTCATACCATGTTTCGCATGAGTTCAATTTCTATCAGGAAACCAACTGGAATAATGTTATGGATCGCTACGGGTCCTTCCAACAACCAAGACTGACAGACAAGCAATTGCAAATAAACTTCATTGTATGGTGAAGACACCTGGCAACCAGCACACCCAGCACATTAGATTAAGGACGTGAGGCCGGAGGGAGTATGTCAGTACGGCATGACGTCAAGAAGCTAATCATATATAAACGGATTGAGTAGAGACGGGGGAAAAGGAGCTGTTACTGTGTGAGAGTTGCTTCTGAAGTGACAGCCACCTCACTGCCATCCCTTGGGGACCGGAAGCTGGTTGGTCCAGCGTCTCTCTACATCAGCACAGACACTGGGTCGACATGTCATACCTTCCACTGGCCTCTCGGCTAACACTCGACCTCTCCATAGCTCACTGTAGGTATTAAATGCGTCTCACGAACTCTGAGCTTCTCTATGACTGACCCTACTGCCTTCCAACCCTAATTAAACCCCTTCCCCCACTCCCCCCACGTCAAAACCAACCCCGTAGCTCGGATCGGCCAACCTAACACGAGCTACGAGCGAGGATCCGCGACAATTGTATACACTAAATTACGAGGAAACCGCGCCAGTCGAATTTGCGCTCGGAAGCATGGCGCAGCTGCACCATTCACTAAAATTCTTGTACTATCTAAACTATTCGTGGAAATCTTACCATTTCAAGTCATTTTTTATCTTTGTTAAATGCAAAACACAAATAATCTATTAATTTTTTTATGATTGATTTTTCCTTCTTCAATTACTTTCTTAAATTGAAGTATTTTAACATTTATATTTTTCATAGCGTTTTATCGATAATTCAGGTTAATTTTTGTAGATAGACATATGCTGTCACGGTCTTTTTTGTAGCACTCTTTGAGGCAGACAATGTCATTCATAGTTGTCACCTATCTCTAATCGTTTAGGCAGCTAAGCAAATATAATTTCTCTCTCAAATATAACCCCGATTTTATAAACATTTGTTGTGAAAAACCATTTTTATGTTATTTTTCACACATTTTCAAAATAAAAGTTAGTATATGTTTATCCTGTACATCTAAACTATCTCCTTGCGAAATTTCATTACGATTCGTTCCGTTTCTTAGTCGTGATCAGGTAGCAAACCGACAGACACGCTTTCGCGTTACGCATTTATGTATTAGTGTGGATTTTGATCTGTGTTAATTTTGAAAGGATTTAATTTCATAAGGTTTTATCTACCTAAATCACTCACGTCTATTTTAATTATCTTTGGAAAATGCAAGATAGGATAAACTTTTTCGTAGGACTATTTGAGGCAAACAATGCGGCACACATTGTTTTCAAATATCTTTATTAATACAGCGCACGCGAAGACATAAATGCGACGATTGAGGATTTTCCGACTTATCGACATTCATCATCATAGGTTGGCTAATTTATCCAAAATATTTACAAACGATACAGCTGAACCTTCCTCGTGAACACTTACAACTCTTTCGGTAGACGCTTCTGAGCGGCGGCTACAGGCTAAAGACACATCTGCGTTTTCTCCGCTCCGCTTGTGCAAAGACACACCTAGCGGAGCGGGAGTCAGCGGGCAGGAGTAAGGGAACATGAGTAGGGGTACGTGAGTAGGGGTTAAAGGAACAAGGTCACTTCACGACGAAAACAGACATGCTTTGCGCCTTGTTCAGTGCATCCATGCAACTGCCCGCTAGTTACAAAACCCTTTTACTGTAAAACACAGCTATAGGTAATGCAAATGTTTGAAGTAATAGTTATTGTTTACTGTGCAATAAACACCACGGCGACTGCTTTCGTATTTTTTAAATAATAGAAATATACCAAACAGATGCCAATACACAGTAATAGTTAAATATACATACATAAGAAATAAATAACAACGTACGAAATTTTTACGGACAATTGCTATATATATTGTGTTTGTCGTGCGCAATATGTTGCTACGTTCATATTTCTCCTTACAATTTGTTATCACCTAACGACAACTCAAACTACGAGTTGTTACGCTGTGTATTTTAATACGAACAATATATATTGTAATCGTCCGTAATAAGGTCAAGTAATTTATTCATTTATCGTATATATAATGGACATTAATAGTAGAAAACCTACATAATTATTTATTCAAATATAATTCCCTTTCAAATGTACTCTTACCATGTAATTTATCAATAATTATTGATAGATAACTACCTTCCAAATTACTTAATATGATTGACTCAATATTTTTTGTTTAAAAACAGTTAATATTAAGTAGTAATATAAATTTTTAATTTACGCTTTACATAATGCTAACTGTGGGACAATCTTTCATCTATATTCAAAAATTGTTAATATCATATAATTTTGATAATTAAAAGCGAACTGTACTGACACAATTACTCGATATTTTGAAACTTCCCTACTCGATAAGTTTCTATCAGATTTTTAGGAAGTCGTGTTTACTTCGTTTCAAATACATGGACTATCAAACACACAACACAATGCAAATTCACAATATGACACAAAGATTCACAATGACTTCACAAAAATAGTACGAAATAGAACTCAAATTGAGGAACAAATATTACAAATAATACAAATGTAAAGCTCTAAAATGTAGATGTGAAAATACACATTTCTGTCTTTTTAGGTAAAACCACGCCAAAAGTTTTGACAATTACATAACGATAATCTGAAAAGACTAAAATACAAAGAGAAGAATACACGAAGAAGTCAAAAATTCTAAAACACGAAAACAAGAAAGCTTCAGAAAAACGAACTCCACTAAAAAAGACGCGGAAAGTTTTTTTTATAACGAAGTGAGGAAGCACTAGAACAAATACTCAGTAATAATATAGCTCAGTGTTACGATAATTAATACGAACATTGATATAATTAATAATCATAATTATATTTAGAATCAGTAGAAATTTAGGGAAATGATATTTAAGAAAATTACTATGAAAGAAATCACCCGCCATCTTCCTCGCTTCTCTCAATATACCCATCTATTAACACTTGTGACCTCAGCAGGAGACAAGGTCGCGCAGGAAGCAGCGGAGATCTCCACTCCGCGCCCGCTAGATGTGTCTTTGTCCAGAAGATAACACGTGCTGTCTCCCCGGCGGCCCGTAGAAATGAGCAGAGATCTCCGCTTCAAGCAGTGGGCAAAAAATCCTCCGCACCCGCTTCGCTCCCCGACCGCTAGATGTGCCTTTGTCCATAAGATAACACAAGTCGGCGGAAAAAACGCTCCGCTCCGCAGACGCAGATGTATCTTTAGCTATTGAGTTGGTAGTGAGGAGAGGGACGGGTGGTCGCACGCAGTGGAGCGGACGGCTGGAGGGGGAGTTTTATAGCTAGCAAGCGTTTACAAACCACGATTTTTCGTCGGTATATTTCACAATTCCCGAATTTGACCCCTCTGGTGGCTCAGGTGCGAGCGTTCTTGCTCTACACCAAGTCATCCCGGGTTCAGTTCCTGGTGGGGCCAGAAAAATGTGTAGCTTTTCACATGAATGTCCCAGTTCATTTAGCTGTGAGTACTGAAAAGCGAATCCTTCTTCCTCTATCCACCTCATCAATAACTCAAACTATTACTAACAACTTCTACTAATCCCTACGCGTGGGTCAAGTTGTTGGTAAACCCGGCTAACCGGCCCACCTACTAACAATAGCCTACCACCCAACTCCTACCTCCTATCGCTCCATGTAGATAAGCTTCAATAGCACGCTATTATTTCCCATATACAAATACTACAATGGAAATTCCTAAATTCCCGGCGAGACGGCTTTATCTTTTCAGAATCTGACTGCAGATTTGTGTCTCGTATTTAAACAGGTATCTCGGTATAAGTCAATTTTTATCAAAAAAGTGATACTTCGAAAAATAATTTTGAAAATCACGGTAAATATGGAATAAATTTTTCAAAACAAAATTTCCTAGAATTCCACAAAGGAAAAAACGTTCAATCCGTTTACCACATATGAATCTATTCAGGAAAAAGCATGGAGGAAAAGTGGCTCCAGAAGTGATGCCATCTCTGGAATTTTTTTCATACTAAACTGCCTTAAAGAAATTCGTGGAAAATGGTTTTATAACAATACACATCTCAGTGTTCCTGAAGAAGTTAAGCAAGTTGCATCCCTCGGAAGTACCTTCAATTTCTCCGGCGAACATTTGAAGTTTAAAGACGTGTTGAAATTTATTAAATGTTTAGAATTAAACCTTAAAAACCTATCTGTAGTACAACATAATAGATTTCGAATGCCATTGATCAGTTCTATAATAATGACACAACATAAAACAGAAATGACAAACACAAACCAAGTATTGTGAAAGAGTTGTTGTTCAATAGAAATTTCGTGAAAACATATTTAGAGGAAAAAGTGTCTTTTTAACTTCGGCAGATAAGGGGAATGTGACAGTTTTCGTTTCTAAAGATGAATACATTGCAAAGATTGAACATATGTTACTAGATAGCTGAACATATGAATAGATAGAAAACCAATTAACAGAATGTTAGGAAATTTACAATCCTCACTTAGGTGATGGAAATTAAATACTTACGTGGATACATAAACATATAATAGTTTATAAACAAAATGTCACCCCTGCATTTTATGCTAGATATGTAGATAATATCTTTTGTATAATGCCAGAAAATGAAATACAAAACTTTTTGGTTACATTTAATAGTTACCACCCTAGGATAAAATTCACATTAGAAATCGAAAATAATAATAAACTAAATTTTCTTGATGTGTTAACTAATCGTGGGGACTTTAAACTATCTTTCAATTGGTATAGGAAGTACACTTATTCAGGTCACGTATTACATTTTAATTCAAAGAATACTTTAACACAAAATTGAGCTATGATTTATAACTTAACAGATAAAGCAATAGTACTTTCGGATGAACAACATCAGAGAGACAATTTACAAGTATTAATTAGTAAAGAGTATGTTACGCACTATCTCATACAATTTGTTAATAAAAATGTTAAAAAATA
>NNCF01136747.1:111222-131802 GCA_002313205.1 Laupala kohalensis
AGGAACCAGGAAGGCGCTCCAACGCGATAGATAGAAATACGGAGGAAAATTTAGAGAGAGAAATTACCGAGAAAGAAAAAAGCAACGACGCATTTACGCAAGGTCAAGAACGGGAAGTTATTGATTTATTAAGGCGTTAAGCGGATATTTCTGGAGAACCGCGAAAACTAATTCGAGGATACGAATTCAAAATTAATTAATATGATCAAAAACCATTCAGAAAAAAATCCCACTCCCCACGCGTGCCGAAATAAAAGGGGTGCTCGATAATGACATTATTAAAAAGCAACAGACCGCCTACATTAATTCCGTTATATTTAAAAGACAAACGAAATGAAATCTAAGAGAATATTTAGAAACCCGTTTGTTAGATAGTACAACTCCGTATAATCACGTAACGAAGTAACTAATAACTTAACTAATTTACCGAGGAAATGATAATGAAATTATAGGGAAAGAATGGCCTAGGTAAATTCTGAAACATGTGATGTTAGATATAAATATTCCTACAAATATTTTTCGGCGAGATGTCTCGCGAAAGAAAAGGTAATTATTAATTTCAAGAACCATTAGGTTGAGTAATAATGTATTTAATTTTCTACTTAAAGAAAAAAAACTTTAAAAATGATATGTACCGTAAAAAAGGTAGACAAGATTTTGATGTCGTTATGACGACTAGAATGTTATAATAATAACAACAAGAATATGACTTGCAATTAAAAAAAAATAATGTCAAATAATTTTCTAAAAAGCATTGCAGTCATTTTCTCAGTAATATCTTTCTCATTAAATTGGTAATATATGCTGTAAATTTATTGTACATTTTGTGAAGGGTTATTTAGAATATTTCTATTTTTTGAATGTTTAAAATGTGTTATTGATGATATAATACTCTAGTAAATGACGCGTACTTCAGTTAAATGAAACTATTTACGATAAGATACATTCTTTATTTTCATGTCTAGAATAATTTTTTTCTTAATGGTCTTGCGTAACTAAACTCAAAACAAGTTACGATTTGTGTAAATATTTAAATCTAATTTAATTGCTCAGAAAATGTTTAACTTCTTGAGTAGTAATTTAACTTCAACACGAAATGTGGTTTGAAAGATATTTTTTGTAAGCGTTAAAGGAAATATTATAAGCTCAAAAATTAATGTCAAAATTAGTAATACTTGAAAGAGACCAAAAGCCATCAATTGAATGGATTAATACTTAGAAAAATCTTTTTATTCTATTTTCTTGTATTTTGTTCTGTATTTTGGTTAAAAGTCAGAAGGTTAAACAACAAATGCCTGATTATTTTTGTAATTGTGTTAATAGACTGAAATACTTACGTATTTCTAATGGTGACTTGTACAAATATGTTGAATAAGTTACATTAAATTATGTTCGTGTGAAATTCAGATGTCATTTAAAAATTTTGAATTGGATTTTGTCCAAATAATTTTGTATAAAATTTATGTGGAAGAGTGTTAATTTGAATTAATAATGAATTTTGCTGCACGAGGAATAATACCCTCAAAAACAATTGCAGTACAAACAAAAATTTTTTTCAATTTATTCTGTTTAACATCAATCTGTTAAAATCGACCTGTCCATTTGAATGCGTAAAACTATGATTTCTCTTATTGGAACGTTAATTAAAAATGTGTGTACTGTAAATTTCAAATATGTATCTATGTACGAATGTTAAATTCACTAAATGACAAGTCAAAAGTGCTACCCAGTGTACGAGTGACGAGTGAAAATAATTTCCATAATAGAAATGTAATTACACTCTGGGGAATGGGTATGAGAGTAATAATTACCTCCCCAAGTGTAAAATATTAATGAATAAAACCCAGTGCTCCGAAAAGTTTCGTGAACGCGCCCGAGTGCGGTCAGCTGAAACGGCGCGCCCTATCAGATGCGAGGGACGTCCCCCTCCCTCTACTGGTCGAGGCAGCCTGCGCACGGTAGGGCAGCAAAACTGAAGAAGCACGGGAGTTGCGAGACGAAGCACGGGAGTTGGGGGTGACGCAGGGCAGTCTCCGAAAAGTAAGGAGAAAAGTAACTTCGAGAGCGACGGCAGTGATCACCAGTGATGGCGATCTTATATGATCACGAGTAGCGCCGTTCCCGCACGGCAGCCCGAGGCCATAAGATGCTCTGGCTACACGCTGCACCGCGTCACCTGCCGACCATGCAGTCTCCACTCCGTTACACCGTTCTCAGAAACTGTATATATATATATATATATATATATATATATATATATATATATATATATATATATATATATATATATATATATATATATATATATATATATATATNAGTGGCCAACCCTTACCTCTAAATAAATACCCTGTCTACCTCGTTCAAATTAATAAATTAATTAGGTTCGGGTTAGTTATCTAAGCGGAAGCACCAAACAGGGTTCCATATCTCAAAAGGGAAACGCATATTAAACAACTTGACTTAGTTGTTTATTCACATAATTACAATTATACTTAAAATTAGCATGCGCACATCCCAAAAAACACCCAAAATTGACATAAAATTTCCTTTAAAGAGACCTGGTATTAATTGTTACCCGTCAATAACAACCAACAAACATTAATTTAATTAAGACAGCCATCATAAATGCTCATTCTTCTTTCAGCCCTCATTAGTAAAACAATTACTTCTGAATTACAATTAAATTATGAGTGTGAGCCATTACTAGATGGTTCGTTGCACTAGATCATCTTGTCGCTGCTCGATTAACTATACTGGTTGCAACCAGTGTTCCCCGGTTTACCTTTTAATTTATGATCAGATCAGTCTAAAGAATGAGTGAAGATTGACATGCAATTGACCAGCATCGGCTCGTACGGTTCGGCCGTCCACGTCGCCACCATTAACCCATTCAGCGTACCAACCCAGTCTTTCTTGGAAGTTGCAGCGCCGGCCTGAAGTCCCTCGTTCTCGGAGTAGTAGCGTTCACCGTCATAATAGTTCTGTTGACGTGCGAGATCACTCAATTTAACGCAGCGCGATTGAATGGTTCTTACGATCCCCAATTGTTGCAAAACAAAACTTTTGCTCTCCAACTAGTTCTCGGATAAATAACGAAATTAAAACTTTGAAGACGGCATAATTTGGAAACAGATCAAGTTATAACTAGTCCAAAATTTCAAAACCAAGAGGTAAAGGAAAAATCTCGAAGTGATAAATCTCGAATCTCTGATAGAATCCCAGAGTCGAATGATCAAAAATAGAAATGTGTTCTCCGAAAAATATCTCAGAATGATCTCAGAATACGCTCTCAGAATGAATCTAGAATGATTGCCTCCGAATGCTGTTAGAATGATTCTCGAATAATTCTTGGAACGTCTCCAGGTTGCGTTTAATCACTTCGTTCCCTACTCTGTCCCTCAGAAACTCGCTCACGTGATTACATTTAAAAAAATCATGAGACCATGTTTCGCCAATAACATAATTTTTACACTCCACGCGGAGTTCTCGTAATTGTTTGAATTTTGACCAATGAGTGCAGATTCCTGGCCACTCAGAACGTTCCTTCCTGGAAAGATTCCCTACTTCTCTTCCAACCGTCCACTCTGTAATATTAACCGAATGTCTTTTTAAGAATAATAGAAACTAAATTTAGAAATGTTCTAACTTTCAACTGTCACACCCTCGTGTTCAACGTCTCCGCGTCAACCGTTCTGTGGTGCACGCCAAACGGTCACTACCTCGTGGTGTACGTCACCCTGTTGACTTGTTAAAAGCCGAGGGTCGAGCCTCCTCACACATTCGTTTCCAGTTGCTATCTTTGGAGATCCTTCTAAATTTGTTAAGCACTTCTGCCTTTCTCCGCACCCACGCCATGAGTCGCACTGGCCGTCATACTTTAAAATTCAAATATATTTTCCCAACGTCAACCTTGTCCCTTTCAAATTTTATTTTATTTTCCGTTGCCTCCTAGATTCAATCTAACGACGCCATTCCTTACGTTAACAATTTTTCTTCCTCCTACTCGTGGTCAAAAATAACTCGTAGTGCGTCGCCACGATTCCCTTCACTTGAATTTTTACGACTCACACAAAGGAGCACCAACGGTCGCGGTCAAAACTCATCGTCTTCCCTTCCTACCGCTCCCATGGCAACGGTATTGGGACATTTCCGCTTGCTAACGAACATTTTAGCTTCATATAACGTTGTTACATTGATAAATAATTAAGAATTAATCAAATCTTACTATATATACAAATTTTACGATGTATATTTATTGTAACAGAACTAAAAATAGATAAAAAATAAATGTACCCGAGTACAATCAAAAATTAATTAAATAATTTATATAAATTCCTTGCCTCGGTTAGCTCTTTTTCAGGGATTAATTATGAGTGGGTTCGAGTTTTTTAATTAGGAAAAAGACCATACTTGAGTTCTTTCACAAGAAAACGCTTGATTAGACAAATTAACTTATTATTTTTAATTAACAGCACTGAAACACACATTAGAATAACTCTCATGCAACCCCCAAAAACACAAATTATTTCCGGACATACAAAATACAAATTACACTGATTTTACTGCCGCATTAGGTTTCTAAACAATTGGCATTTAAACAATTTAAATAAATAAACAAAATTAAACTCATTTCTTCAATAAAACAAATACAAATGATTGAATTTACAGACAAATTCGACTTTTTGAAACACATCTACATTTACTATTTATATTGAAAAACAAAATAGAATGCATTCTTCTTTCAAGACTAATCCCTTTTACGAATCATAAAGTTCAACAGTTCAAAAGTTTTGTGCCCTTAAAAACAAATACCACACTTATCTTCTCCTAACAGCGCATGACAACAGGTGTTGGATGCAAACAACGATTACCAAATACCTCAACTCAGGTAACAGATCAATTCAGCAGTGATGGCAATGGCCCTGACATTTCGCAAGGCCCCCAGCCACGCTTCCTGGTTCTGGGCAACTCCTGGCAGATGACGTCATGAATTCTCGGAAGTAAGCTCAGTTCTTCGAACTGGCGCGCCGGAAAACCCTGTCAAGAATGGATTACTCGAACGAAAGCAAATTTCTCACCGAGCTAAGCGTCCCTGGATGACTTCAACTGACGTTCGAACAAGAAACATCGTTGCTCGACACAAATCGTAGGTAATAACATCTCGGAAAAGTCCAAGTGAAATAAATCTCCGGATAAATAAAGTTCGATCAGATTCTCAGAATCTGAAATCGAAAACTGAGTGCAGACAAGAAGTTAGTGTTCAACATCGTGATCACTGAAAAATCTAGTCTCAGCTCGAAAAATATCGAATGAGCAAAAATCATATATCTGAGCGTCTGAAAAAAAATCCTCGCGAAAGATACGATACTGTTTCGCAGGAGGAAGGAATAGGACTTTGGTAAACAATATTCATGTAGGACGGGTACCCAATTAGGAATTTTAAGTCAGCAAGCGATATTCGGCAGTGTAGTGGTGAGGGAACGACCACTCATTCGAATCTTCGAAACTCGTAGTGGAAAGAGGTGTTGATGAAATTTACCACATATCAAAATAAAGATTGAAGCTTTATTATCTAAGTTAAATAGAGTGGTGAGAAAAGAAGAAGGTTACAACTTATGGAAAGTGCCGGAGAATAAACAGATGTGAAGACGCACGGAGTAAAAGCAGGTGTACTAACAAATACTGTCATTCGCTGAAAACCGACCGACGGTACTTTATGACAAGCCTGTGAGGGATACTCCACGTGGATTACAAATTGATAGCCATTGACCGCCAAAAATTACGTCAGAGCAGGGTGGAGTCATTTTCGAAGTTTTTGGGGCTCTGGCAGGGGAGACGATTACAAAAAGACAGACACTACGAGGACACGGGTTCTTTTGCTTCCTCAGAGTCCTTCGATTCTTTCTCGCTGGTTCATTACGGGGACGTGTACTATGATCTTTGAGATCACTGATTCGAAATGGATTAAAGTCATTCACCTATGATGATTGAGTTAGATATTTTTAGAGTTCGTGATTAATGAGATTATTATGAACTTGTTACGAGATGAGATGTCAGATAATATTCACTCTGAAAATTTCCGAGGATGAGCAATAGGTCTTGCCGACCTCCTTTAAAGTTGCTTCTGATTCAGTGATTATAATCCGATGCTCAATTATTTGTTTTTAGTCATACGGCGATTACTGATTTTGTTGAGTTCGGGTCTCGCCAACAGCGTTTGGGTTCAGTTTATAAATTTTGCGCGAACTAACTCTCATATTAGAAGTGACTTTCGCGACTGATGAATTTTTTTGGAAATGAACAGTATTAGTAGTATTCCGCCGTTACTCATTATCGTCAAGTTGAGTGGGGAGACCATGCCGATTACCTTTCCCCATTCCGAGTGGGGGGAGCCTCTGGGCTGTCATCGAGGATCGAGCGAGCGTCACCACTTGCAGCCATGGCGAAGGACCGCATGAGCAGAACGTAAGACGTGACTTTCTGTAGTGGGAAGCCATTCTGTTGAACACTAAGGTAATTTGCATGTCGTGCAGCGTTTGGCGTGCTCAAAGATGTGTGAACATAGAGGGAACGTCTGGTAAAGCGTGTGAAATAATCGAAGACTTCTTGAGGTATATTAATATTTATGGAGTAATTATGGCCCACGCTCCTAATCCTGGTGGTAAAGTCATAAAAGGGCCTATTTATCATTAAAAATATGAACTTTAACGTCAATGAGTCTGTGTTAAAGGCAGCAAACAAGAAGAACGAAGAAGAAATATTGTATTATTGAATGCCATATTTGTGCATTTTGGGGGATTTAAAAAAGGGGGTATTTAATTTTACATTTTATGAGAATGGGGGTGGTGTGTCCCTCAGCCTGAATGACGTACCCTAAGGGCGTCGATGCTTCAGCCAGCGAAGTGGTAGGTCATAGTTCTCGGCGTGGTGAACGTGGTTCCGAAACAGAAATGGGTCGGTACGAGGAAGAGCGCACCCACAACCAGTAGCGTTTATTTTAGAGAGTGTAGCTGGAATTAATTAGGAACCGCGTGGGAGTCTTTCGGTCGAGGCGTGAGAACCGCGGCGGCAAATTTCAAATAGAAACGAGTAAACGTTGTCGCCCGCAAACAAACGTAACTCGGAAAATAGGAAGTACTGGCAAAATTCTACTAGGGTGAGAGTCTGAGGGTGTAGCTTCTGGGTGGCGCACTATTTTGAAAATACAAGGTAATAAAATTGTGAAATTCACAGAGGTGTGCGGCACAGACTCAAAGACAGCAAAATACCATTCACAAGAGAAGACGCTTTCGAAAGATGGGATTGTCTCGGGGGAAACGTGGGCGAGTTCCGAGGCTTCCAAATAATGAATTTATTTTGGCCATCTGCAAACAAATTATTTCAACCAGAACGACGCCTGGCAACGGGGCCATATAACTTAGTGAGCATTTTCTAGAAGATAAGGGCCACATGTTTTTCGGCGTGGCGTCTTAGTAACGAAATTTGTTCGAAATACGACAACGTGATTCGACTAAAAATTAAACTGTCACAAACTGGGTACCAATTGCAAAGACTCAGAGGGAGTGTGTGACTTAGTGTCATTGGCTACTGGGATCACGTGAATGAGGCGGGGGCGTCGACGAGTTTCCAAATTTTGAAGAAAAAGAAGGGATTTTCCCTATAAAACATGGTGCGCGAAAGCGCAAAATGATCACATCACATTATATCAGATATCAGCATAGAGTTTTGAGGAATGAGAGATTCATTCAGAGAATCCTTGAGAGATCGAGATATGCGAGACTTCGATGTCAGAGACTGTATTTTAATGAATGATGAAAATCATTCGTTTTAGTTAGTCAGTCAGCTTTCCCTTATTATTATGCGTCGAGTAGACTGAGTTCATTCGGAACTTTCCGGAATTTTGAATACATTTTGAAGATTATTTTCACTTCAAATGTATTTCCATATAGTATTCGGTCGTGCCGCGGAGTGTAAAGACTTGAATCTATTAATTCCGTTCAAAAGCTATTAATTGGCGTACTTCTCGAAAATCTTTTTCGCAACGAAGTGACTGGTAGCTGCAGTGAATGGGGCTAGGAGTCAATGCTGAGTCCATTCAGCGGGGTGACGCAGCCGGTGGCCGCCACCAGGAAGTTCTCAGGTCATCGAACCTAACTCCTGCTCGAAGGCGACTCTGCAGTTTGGCCCGAGGCAGCCTATTTTTCAACAATGTTCGGGTACCAAGGTAACTGTACAAAACTGGTAGCTTCCAGCATATGGTGTGGCGTACAGTGCGTCTTTGGACAAATATCGAGCGAGTGTTTCGATAACGGACTACCGAGGAACGTCAGAACTGCCTCCTCTTAATATGAGGAACTCATTAGCTTTGTTCACTAATTTATTATGTGTAACGTAATTTTAGGAAGACGTGATGTGTTCGGGGACTGGTCATTTACCCACGTCAATGTCAATAATTTTGGGGGAAAATAAGGGAAATGTGTTAGCATGACTAGTAAAGTTATAATTGTTAGAAATGTATCAGTGTGTGATAAATAAACAATTTTTATTTGTACGCTTCGCGAATCCTGTTCCCATGTTTCTTGATAATAAATGGGCATGAACCCCACCCAGTTTTTAATTCTTTGTAGCGGTAGTATTATTTATCACTCTACTCAGATATATTCAGCAAATTAGATAATAATTGTTACTTCACAAGGTGATAAATAATATTATCCACTACACTATTATTTCCTCATTATATTATTAATCATTAGCCATTTAGTTGTTACAATTGGCGCCGCAACGTGTGGCTTAAGGGTACCCATGACCCGATTCATTATAAATTATTAATTGAATTCATTTAGTTATGTTACTATACATATATACACTCCATGGCACATCGTAAACATTGTATATAGCCGTGCGATGAAATTACGTACTATCTACTTTAAATACTTTTTATAAGCTACAGCTTATATATTTACTTGCTAGCGTTTTTAACTCTTTTACTTGAACAACACACTTTGTAGAGGCCACTGCCGCAATTGAACGCAGACTCTGCGTATATGACCTTATTATCTGTGATGATATATGGTAAATTTGTCATATATGTTTTGTCATAAAATTTCGAAATTAATATCTTCGGTATATGTGTAGAAGATAGATAAGACAAAATATGTTTAAATACGAAATGTAACTACAAGAATACGGACGATTTTACATACCTGTAAGCCAGCCTCCAACGAGAGCGAACAGCCACGCTGCACCAATGGTGACAGAAACAATTGCCTCATGCCATGCATTATCCAACATGAAGTGTTTCCTACAGAACGAAAGAAAAATCCTTAAGGGCTAAAATTCTTTGTACTATTGTACAAGTATAACCCATATTGAGACGCAGTCGAGCACACAGCGTGAGTTGAGACGCACCGCAGAAGTGTGTCGCACATGTCTACCTGACCATTGAGAACGTGCCACAAAAGCTGTGCCAAGCACTTGTACCTCGCAGGTGTGCCCAATGCTGCGCTGCGGGTGCGACTGCATCTCAATATGCGCCCCGGGCTAGTTTGCTGTTGGAAATTTAACGCAATTTAAAGTTAACCGTTAAAAGTTAATATATTTTAGATATTAAATAAGTCAAATAGGCAAGGATTCTATTGTTAGTGAAAAACTCAATATAACAGATCTAGGGCAGGTTGGGTAGGTTGGGTAGAGAAGGTAAATTAAAATATGTTACATTTACTGTGTTTGTTTATTGTATTTGAAGTAACAAGGGAAAATATTCCATGAGCAAGATCACCTTGCATAACGTTCCACTGGCAAGGGCAAGACCACGTTTATTGCCGTTGTGTTATACTGCCGGTTATGTGGCAGAATCTGATGTAACGTTCCGATTACTACACGAGGACAACTAATGTAAGTAATGTAAATATTTATATAATGGTGGGGAGAAGAAGGTGAATTCGGATCAATCTGAACTTGGATTCATTCAATTAACGGCGACGGCTCTGTGACTAGACCAGTGTACATGTATTTACGGGAGGTATGTACACAGATAAGTAGGGTGGAGAGAGAGAAATTCTTAACATAAAAATCCTGAACATTTTTCTCCGCGATGAACCTCAAATTAGTATTTAATTACTGTAACCAATCAACCAATGGGCATATTTATGAAACGCGGAGTTACGAAAGCTGACTGTTACCGTCTCAAACTCCTATATATTCAAACTGTATTATACGACGACGGATTTCTACTCCATTTTCCTTCGCCACTTTGCTATGTAAAAATAATTTTGTCTGTTTCGTCTCAAGGACATGCGCATCTACGTGATCGCATGGTAAAAGTAAACGTGGACTATTGACGTATTTTTGCATTGAATTTGTTTAGGATTCCCATTTTCATTCCTAAATGACACTTTCAAAGACGTCTATTTTGAATATAATTTCCTTGGTAATACGCGAGATACTTTTTAGCGACGCACATCCTGTCGCATACTTCCTTGTAGAACAATTTCAGCCGAACAACATGGCCGTACATTGTTCCAATGTAACTAAGCTCTTACGCAACACAGGCGAAAGTGCCTCTCCGACGATTAATTTTTTTCAGACTTCATCACTATCATCGTCATATGACATTTAATTTTCACGAAATATCCCTCAATGACACATCTATTCCTTCCTCTCAAAAACTTATCCATTCGTGAAAACAGAAATAATACCAGTTTTGTAGTGAGAAAATCGTGGAGACTGACAGAATTGGCTAGGGACTTAGTGTTATGCTAAGTAAACACATACACTTTGACTTACTTGACTTATTTCCTTTTACTCCGTTTGTTCGGAGCATAAAGCCTCCACGAAGTACTTCCATCTGACCCGGTTTGGCGCCAACCTGACGACCTCTCTCCACACTTTGCCGGCTCTTCTGGCTTCCTCCTCCACTGTCTTTCTCCAGCTTGCTCTAGGTCTTCCTCTCTTCCGTTGTCCCCGGGGGTTCCAACTTTCAATAGCTGTTTGTTCTTTTCTCAGAGTATGGCCAATCCATTTCTACTTGCGCCGTCTGATAGTGAGATTTAGCGGTTCTTCATCTGCCATTTTCCCAAGTTCTTCATTTCTTATGACATTTGGCCAGAAAATTAAAAAAAAAATTATGAGGCACTTATTTATGAAGGTTTGTAGTTCGTTAGATATTTTCTTGGTCACTTTCCATGTTTCACTGCTATATAACAATATTGCTTTCACGCTGCTTCTAAAGATTTTCATTTTGGTCTTCTGTGATATTTCACGAGATTTCCACACGGTGTATAATTTTACAAAAGCTGCGTTGGCTTTTCTAATTCTTATTCGCACTTCTTCCGTTCCACCCTTTACTGTGACAACACTTCCAAGATATGTAAATTCTGTTACGTCCTCTATATTCTTTCCGTTTAACTGATTTGGTTAATCTTCGTATTTATTCTCACTGACTTAGTTTTTATTTCATTTATTTTCAACCCGACTTGCTTGCCATGCTCTTCCAGATCTTGTAATTTCAACTTCATTTTCTCAAAAACGTGAGCCAGCAAGCAAATGTCGTCGGTGTATTCCAGATCCTCAAGTTGATCAAATAACCCCGAATTGATACCTCTTCCCTTCATTTCAGTTACCTTCCTCATTACACTATCCAGAATGATGAGGAAAAGGGTACGGGAAAGAATGCATCCCTGGCGCACTCCTGCAGTAGATTCTATAGGTTCAGATAATCTACCTTCATGCACCACTTGACAAGTAGATCCCTCATAGCTTTGTTTAATTAATTCAAATATGCGCTTTGGTATACCATATTTTCTCATATAACTCCATATTTTTTCTCGGTAAACGGAGTCAAATGCCCTCTCGAAATCGACAAATATTAAGTATAAGTTGGTAGTAAATTCCAGGCTTTGCTCCAAGATAATGCGGAGTGTATTTATCTGATCAGTGTATAATCGTTGTTTCCTGAAACCTGTCTGTTCTTTTCTTAAACGCTTTTCAACTGAATTTCTAATTCTAATCAGGATTATCCTATTTAACACTTTACCTGTCACAGATAATAACGTGATGCCTCTCCAATTTTTGCATTGAGTGACGTTCCACTTTTTTGGTATTTTTACAAGTAGGCCCTTTTTCCAATCTTCAGGTATAATTTCTTTTCCCATATATTTTTAAAGAGTGGATGCGATATTTCTACAGATGTATCCACATCTGCTTTCAGTATTTCTGGTGGGATGTTATCAAATCCAGGCGCTTTGACATTTTTCATCGTCTTTAAGGCAATTCGTATTTCCATCGTGCTCGGCGCCTCCCTGTTTATCCTGTCTTCCTGAACCTCTTCACTCCTTTCCTCCCCTTCGTCTGCTTCACCCTGATCCACCGGTCTGTTGAGCTCTTCTGTATAATATTCTTCCCATCTCTTAAGCTGTTCCTCCTCATTTGTTAGAAGTACCCCATCTTTGTTCTTCACTGGTCTTGATTTAGGTATTCTCCTGCGAGATAGCAGTCGAACAGCACGATAAACTTCCTTTAAATCTTTCTTTCCTGCTGCTTGCTGCACTTCGTCAGTCACCTCTGCCGTCCATCTTCTACGATCGGAGCGCGCGCTTCGTTTAACTTCACTTTCCTTTAAACTATATTCTAGCTGTAATTCATTTTTCTTAGCTCTTGTTTAACACGAAAGAAGTTTCTCTCTCATGTTCTTCCTTTCTTCTATCTTCCATGTTTCATCAGTCATCCAGTCCTTTTTTCGCACATTCCGAAATCCTACCACCTCTTCCGCCGTTGTCGCATATACTTCTTTGATTGTTTTCCATTGCTGTTCAATTTCTGCTCCCCCCAAATTTTCCTCTTCTAAATCGTCCACCGCGAGATTAGGGTACCTGTTTGTGAGTTTAAGATGGAATTCTTTCTTTACGTTTTTATTTCTCAACTTGGATGCATCATATCTCCTCATAGTTTGTTTAAATCTCTCTGCTGGTTTGTTCAGTTTAACCCGTAATTTAGCAATCTTCAAGTAATGATCACTATTGATATCTGCTCCCCTTTTATTTCTGGAGTCTAAAAGAGAAGATCTCCATCTTTTAGTAATAGAGAAATGATCTATTTGACTGACAAACTTATTGTCAGGGGACACCCAGGAGATCTTGTGGATTTCCTTATGGGGAAAAAGGGTTCCTCCTATAATCATTTCGTCATCGGCACACCAGTCAGTGAGCAATTTCCCATTTTCATTCATCTTTCCATATCCATATTTTCCCATAACTTCTTCCAGTCCGAGATTGTCATCTCCCACTTGTGCATTGAGGTCCCCCATTTCCACCACAATATCCTTCTTCTTTATTTCATTAAATACCTTCTGCAATTGTGAATAGAAATATTGCTTCGCTTCCTCTTCGGCAGCCTCAGTGGAAGCATAACATTGTATTAAACTCAGATTACGTATTTTTCCTTTCAATCGAGCAGTAATTATCCTTTCTGATGCGGGTTTCCATTCTATGAGACATTTTCATACTTTCTTGCTGAGAAGAATTCCTACCCCTCTCTACGTTCAACGTTTTCACCTGCTCTCCCTGAGTAGAAGAAGCGCATTCTTTTTGGTGTCTTCAATTCTCCAAATTGATGCCATCTCACCTCGCTTAAACCCATGACATCCAGCTTATACTTCTCCATTTCTGCTGCAACCTGATGTAACTTTCCAGTTTGGTAAAGCGTACGTACATTCCAGTGTCCAATATTCATAATCCTTTTCGGACCAACGGTCGTCTTCAAACGGGTATTCCGGTTTTTACTTCGCTCAGTTTCTTTAATAATGGGTTTTTAAGGGGAGCGGGTTATTGGCCCACCGCCCCCGAGCACCAATGTGGGTCTGCCACTCTCAGGCCAAGGTGCCAGCCTGGAGCACGGTTGTTTGTGCTCTGTAGGGAATATCATTTCCTATATTTTCCAAACTTTTTGCGAATACTCGCTACGGTCATCCCGCCGATGCTCGGGCGCCATATCCTCATCCGTTGTAACAGGGGGTCCCACGAGAAGGGTGAGGTTGGCATTTGGTTACGAGAGGCTGTGTATTGCGCATCATTAACCCTTATTCCCCCCCCCACACACACACACACACACATACACTTTGCCTCACATTTTTTTGGGAGGGAAGGTACGTTTCCACGGGGCAAGATTCCGACCCATACATTTTGCATTAAACATCTGGCATGGGGTAAAATTCCTACCCGTTCACTGCCTTACATGTCTGGTGGGTATGATTTCAGAGGGTAAGATTCAGGGTCGTACATGTTGCTTTATCTTAGGGGGAGGTAAGATTCCGCTCCCCGTCACTTCTTACCATAAGTAACAAAATGAATCTTTTGTTTTGTGTCTCTAAAAAAAGATAAGATCTGTCTTCAAATCGTAAAAATTTAGATCAATAGTTTAGATTTTACAAGCGCCGCAGCCACCACCATTGCCTCGAAAGGCCCAGGAGAAAAGTATTTGACCGACCCGGCGTGAGATTGTGAAGCAAACATTTAATTATTTTCAAAAAATAATATTACAACCAAACAATTCAATATTGAAGGGCTTGCTAACAGCATTCCACCATCAAACATTAGTATGTTGACCTTTCTTTTTCCATTTTCTAAAATTAGCATATATTTTTAACCATTATAATAAATAATGGAATGAAAATTAAAAAAGCGTAGGTACAAAAGACAGAAATAGAGCATTGTGTTAAAAAGTACCTAGATGCACAATAATCCTTCAATATATTTCACACTTTTTATCAATTTAAGCTCGATAGAATATAAACGAATACAATACGTGGAAATCTAAAGATCGAAAATGTAGTCATTATCAATTGCTGTACACTTTAGATTGTATAAGTATACTCCTGTACTCGCGACGCGGTGAATAATGAAACTATCTCAAAACCCTTGCTGTTTTTCGCTACTTTAAATTATGAAGAAGAGTTCAAGTAAAACACATCAAAAATACACGAACAAAGGGTTTGCTAGTAAATATGTAGACGCTCTTCTTTATGAGATTTCAATAAACTGCTCTCATCCCGTATTTTCCAACCCTTAATACATAATTTTAGCACTTATTGATAAAATAAATTTCACAGTTCACAATCATAATAAGAGGATAGTTATTATCTCCAAAGTCGTTATTCAGTCCTCAAGAGAATACAACCCGAAGGGAAAGGGCAGAGGAAGCGGTTGATGTGAAAAATACTTGTAAATAACCCGTATTAGTGACGAACTAAAATTAAATTACTATAAATTAAAAAGTTGTGAATTTCCCACGCCAAAAATTGGTGGAATTAGAGTTCATTAGACTTAATTTCATCGACCAAGATTTCGTTAAATTCTGAGATGGAGTATTTCAGAAATTTTTTTTACGAAAAAATTATATTTTGACATTTTTGTTGAAATTCTAAACGTATGTTGCCATTTTGTGTGTCTGAAGTTTACTTTTTCTATGAAATGAAGTGTCTACAATCAGTAGATTAAGTGGTTTCAATTTCCAAGCGGGTTTGATCGAAATTTTCCCGATTTTTTAACTTGTGGTTCTGTGTTCTTTACGCTGTGGGAAAATGTCTAAATAATTATTTAATAAAAACCTAATAAACATTATTTTCCTTATTTATACAATACTCTAAGCCCCCAGAAAAATTATTAGCAAAATCTGAATTGGTCGGGGAAATTTTAGGCCGATTAAGGCTGGAATGGCCCTTATATGAAAGTGACACATAAATTATTTCAAATCGCACTAATTCATCAAAAGAACATAAATTAGTTTCGTTTTCAGTACTATTCGAGATTTTGTACCGCTTGAGAGGAAAATAGCTCGCCTACTGGAATCACTTCCAGAAGCTTCAGGCACTTGAGCATGACATAGATATGTGCATTGTATAAATATTGGGAAGGAAATTATAAAAATATGAAATAATAAATGAACTCATTATACTTGTAAATATACTTGTCTCAGAAACCTGCGGAAGAAATTGCGTCCATTGCAACAAAGGACACATATAGCCATTACATTAATTAGGCGACAAATCGGTCAAATTAGTGACATACTTAAAAAAGACAACTAGAGAACCTTGATGTAGATAAGTGCCCGCCTCCTCGAGGTAGGGACGAACACATCGTAATAACACCAAGTAAGACGGATACAAAGCATGTAAAAATTATGGAAATGAAGAAAATGATAAAAGAACAGAGTCTTGCATTGGCACGTTTTAAAGTAAACACGGAGACCACAGAAAATGGAAAGAATGAAATAGTAGTTTTGTGGTAGTCTTCGCTTCCAGGATAACGCTGAGCGGTTGAGCGCGGGTTCAAATCGTCCTCGACCGAAGTTGGTGAGGTTTTCAGCTGGGATTTCCCTCGCCTATCCAGACAAATGTCAGTTCGGTACCATGTTCCTCGGAAACCCAACATATATCCTTCCCAATTCCTTCACCAGTCACGGTAAGGTTGAAGAGCAGACCTCATGGCCTAAACCTAGTCATAAGACATGAAATAAATAAATATTGTTACGTATTGTAATATAATCACATAAATCTTGCAGAGATTCAAATTCTATTAAACTATCTACAGCACAAAATTAATATTTCAGTACTGGAAAGAGACTGCGACTTGAGCCTACAAGGGAGGATTCACTCGTATGTAACTCTATTAACACGTATTCTGCCGTGAAGCTGAACGAAGGGTTTAAATACGCGAGTTTCTGTACATATGGTTTTCATTTTGGTATCCACAAGCATCAATTATTTTTAAATTTTGTTTTCGTTAGGAAATATAACTCCGAAGTCAAGCTCAATTTATATGGTACAATCTATTGTCACTCTGAAAGAAATATAAAAATAGTAATAAATATTAAATCTACAGCTACGTTTCTAATTGAATCCCTAAATAATTATTAAGAACTAAGGGATCAAGGATAGTATAACTCATACCTATAAGACACTGCTACAACTAAGTCCCATTTTTGGGAAAGAAAACAATATCTCTAGAATGAACTTTAATTTATTACACTTCAATGATTGAATAAAAACATTTCAATTATAATGCACTACCTTTTGACCCCTCAAATAATTTTTAAAAAAACATAAAAACCAAGATCATAGATAATTGCGAAATTTCTAGCATGACTTTCGCATAAGCGCTGGTCTTTCCTCGTTTCAATTGTCAAATGACGCTTCTGACTACAACTTACTGGAGGCAAGACACTAGATAATCATTTTCAACACTTCCTTTGTTTATACATACTTCTACAATTGAACAACAAGATGGTGAATGAAATACTCCATCAAAACCATGAAGTCACAACAGATGATGAGGATTACTTTCTCCCTCACACCAGATCACGTGTTCAGACTTTGGAAAGATGGAGCACCAAGCGGTCGTCCCGAACAGCGTTCGGTGACAAATGACATTCTCCCGTTCAGAAAAATACGACCCGTCGCGATACACGTAACTCCTGACGTGGAATTAACTTCACTTATTGTACAAATAACTGTTCCCAACAACCATTCGTATTTAGAAAATGATTGTTAAAAAATGATCTCGCTGCGTTGGAAAGATATCAACACAAGACAAAGTTCTTTGTCGTGGACTATCATACGGCGTCCCGACGCAATTACGTCCACCTCCCCCAACAATTCTCAGCCGTCTCTTTTACCCTCAATCCCGTGACGCAGCCTGCTCCGTCATCACATGCATTCAGACCGCCCACCCTCTTTAACAACTCGTACGTCATTACCCTACTCCCACTTCAATTCCTTATGTCAAAAGTGCAGGAAATTTCATTTATTCCGACCAGGCAATCTGATTTTTTTAATGAATTTTTATGATAGGCTTACTTAAGGATAGGAAGTAAGCCTAGACAAAGGATATGTACTGAGATACTCCGGAGTTGAGAAAAATCGAGGGCGAAAGAAGGAGTAGGAAAAACAATCGATCCAGACATAAATAGTGATTTCCTGGGAGCCCGTGTGCTTGAAAAATATGAAACTGGACACACATATGGACGAAAAAGTGACCATATATGCTCCACCTGATGACAAAGAAATATTAGAAAAGGAAGCATTTTACATACAGCTACAGAAAACTAATATAGCTAGTCATTATTATCGTGGGGGATTGGAAGGGAGAGCATGGAGCAGCAAGAACTAGAATCGAGATTGAACACGCATGATAGAAATGTGTGTGGATTATCAATTACTGACAGGCAACACTTGGTTCCCTCACAAATCAACACAAATTTACATTTAAAACCGAAAGAATCAAGAGAATAAAGCATAATAGAATATTTCGCATACACACGAGTATTTAGATATTTAGTATACGATATCGGACTTTGGCGAAGCACAGTACTGAACACCATACACGAGTTGGTATTAATGAAATTTAACATCAAGGTTCAGCCAGCTGTAAAAACAAAAAAGTACATACAAAAATAAAGGTCGAGGAACTACGGGAATCAGAGAAAAGGAAGGACCGTCAAGAAACTCCATGACAAGTTAGTAAATCACGGTAATATAGAATAGTGGGGTCTGAAATGAAAACGGGTTACCTTTAAAACATCAACAGGGGTATGCGGCACAAAAACAGTAAAGACGAGTTTTAAAAGGACCAAAAGGAGAAATGAAAGGAATACAGCAAGAGGAGTCAAATAAAACACTCACAAGAGGTGAGTGAAAGACGGAATCAAGGAGCTAGACGAGGAAAGAATAGAATAGTTCTACAGAATGTAGAAGAGGTTATCGAACCTGAATTTGAAGAAGAACAAGCTGCATTTCGACTCAAAATCATATCCACACAATCCAAACAGTTATTGACAAATCACTAAGTAGAGGGACAAGTATGTCGCATGCATTGAACTTAAATCAACCTTTGACATAGTTCCAAAAAAAGAAATTATTGACAGCCTTGTATTAGTGGGGAATTGGAGGACGCAACCGGTTTGGATAAAATCGTTGTATTAGTGGGGAATTGGAGGACGCAACCGGTTTGGATAAAATCGTTGGTATACGTTTGACGATGTAGTGTTAATTGCCGGTAATTAAGAAGAAAGGAAGTGGCATTACAAGAATAAGGAAACGCTTTTCACGGAGGGGAATGAAAATTCATACCAACAAATGCAGTTATGCACACAGGAAGGAAAATAAAAGAATTTTTTTCTAGGAACGTAAGCTAATAGAACAAGGAGCGACATACAAATACTAAGGTAGTGATTTCAGAGGACGGTAGACACGATACAGAAAAAGTAGCATTGAAAAGGTCTACAAAATTTAATACCAAGTCTACAATGATATACTGAACCGAGAATAGGAAACAAGCCAGAGTTACAAATATTTAACGCAGTTTATATGAAATCTCTAACGTATGCTTCAAAACTTGACATATTGATAAAATAAATAAACCAATAAATAAACTTTATAGTCAAAAAAGCAGTTGCAAACTGCATATAACAACGTGGGGGATAATTAAGTTACTCTTCGGAAACAAATAAAGGACCATCCCATCAATTCCGATCAAGGGCCAAGGGCAATGGCAGATACAATATTTATAAAAGAAATTATTTAATAAATAAGTACCGTTAGGCCGTGCCCTGTGTGGGCGACAAACGCGAGCGACAACTTCAAGCGACAGAAGTGTAGCGTCGCGTCACCAGGATTGAGTGTCCCGGGTGGGCGCGCGCGCGATCGGTCGGCTCTTTAAGCAAGATAGCGCCACTCTGCAAACAATATGTGAATATATGTGACAAGACGGATTTATAGCAAAATGCGTGGTTCTAAGGCAAAGATGCCATGAAAACACAATAAATTTATCAGAAAATAACATCTTAATTACATTGAATTTTAACATTTGTACTCGCAACTGTTTTTGCGTCTCAAAACGTTTTTTATATATACGAGTGAATTGATTTGTAATTTTTATTTCCTTGAAAATGGCATTAACGATTACATTACTAAAAAAAGAACTAATTTGCAACACCAAAAAAAATGGGTTTGTTGTGTTTTGAACTTGCACAAAACCATAATCACTTCAATACTACATGAGTAAACCCATAAAACACAGTAGTCACAGGCGAGATCACGATGAAATGTCAAGACCTACTCGATACTACTACATTTTATTGTTTACAAACGATAATCTCTAGTATGATCAAGAAGGTTTTGTGAAATCAAGGAGTCTATACACTCCTTGTATAGTCCCCTTGTGTGGAATGTAGCGCCTGACGCACGACAAAACTCAAGCATGTTTGAAGTTCAAGCATTTGTCGCCCACGCAGAACACGGCCTTATCAATTTATTATTCCAATATAAATTGTAGATATTATGTGCTGTAAAAATTCTAGATTAATGAAACAAAAGTATTAATGACATTTCCGTCCATAGAAAATCCGCCACTAATCCGAAGAAAAACCGGAGAAAAACCCGGGTCAGAATGGAGATAAAAGATAATGTTCACAACCGTGCCAAAGTAGAGTACAGTTAGATTTTTTTGTGGAGCTTTATGTCTCGTCGACATCGAGCTCATTAGAGCCCTAAAAACTTGTACAGGTAGGGAAAATGCAGTTACGCAC
>NNCF01136747.1:132961-170917 GCA_002313205.1 Laupala kohalensis
GGAAGATCAGGAAAGAGAAAGGAAGGAGTCTACACAAGTAAGTGGAAGTAATGCCAGACTCAGCTCGGGGTCCCGTATTTGCCAAACACGTACTCACTAGATGTAAGTCCCCTGGGGGGAGTTAGAAATAAACTATGATAAATAGAAAGGATTAAAACCAGCATGCATGAAAACTGGAATTTAATCAGTATCAAGAGTACTATAACAATGGCGTGATAAAGTATAAGAGGGAGTAACATCACCTACATAATCCGAAGTTATACGGAAAACAATATTTATTGGGAAATCGAAATTCTTTTATTAAAATCAGTAGATTGCTTCATATTACAGGAACAATAGCGCATTAGAAAGTTTTTCAGAGCAGATTTATTTATATCATTTATATTTTTGGGAAGGGAATTATACAAAATTGTTCCTGAATGACACGGGTTCTTTTGGTAAAGAGTGGTTGACAGGCCAGGACGATGATTATTAACCTTATAACGAGTGTTGTGTTCGTGAACTAGACTGTTTCTTCAAAAGCACGGGGGGGATTTTAATAAATCTGTATGAACAAACACGATTACTGCATAAATGTATATGCAAGGGAAAGGGACAATATTTAATTCTCTAAGTAAAGGTTTACATGAATTTCGGAGGTGAGATTTACATATAATCTCTTCTGGATTCTAAAAGTTGGAATGCTCTGACAGGATTGACCCCAAAAGATAATGCCGAATTGAAAATCAGAATAAACATTTGCAAAAACACGCAGCGAGAAACGTGTTAACTTGCAATGTTGTCTAAAATTCGGAATGCTTAGCACAATTTGCTTAGTTTGGAATTCAGATTTTCAATGTGGCAATTGCATTTGAGGTAGTCCTGAATATGGAACTCCAGAAAGTTTGTTATCTTGGCAGTTCTTCTTTGACGTGTTCCTTTTATCGAAAGTGATATAGGAAGAAGATAATTCGTTACACTATTCCGAAATGACATAGATACAGTTTTATCAGAATTAACAATAAGACGATTTGAATGAAACCAAGACGTGAGGTTAGACAGAACATTTGGAGCATTGACATGTTTACATAGTAGATTTGTGTCATCAGCAAAGAACTATTTTGCAATCGGGCATGACATATCGTTTAAGTACAATAGAAAGATAGGGACTAAAATTTAACCGTGAGGAACTCCGCAAGTAAGTGGCTTTGTTTCTGAAATATAGTGTTGAAATATATTATTTTCAACATGGGAAATTTCAACTTGCTCATGCCTACCTATCAAGTAAAAGTTAACTCTTGATGTGCCAATTCACGAATGCCGTATGAATGCAGTTTTGAGAGAAAAATTTCGTGATACATTACATCGAATATTTTCCATAAATCCAGAAAAATACCATGTGGATTATCTCCATGGTCAAGAGAATTGGTTACATCATCAAAAAAAGAAAATATGGCGCTGGTAGTTGCAAAGGATTTCCTGAAACCGTGCTGATCTTTTGATATAATATTATTATGCGATGAGAAGTCTAAAACTCTCTTATAGAAGAGTTTTTTGAGAAATTAGGCAATAATTTCCGACATCACATTTATTTCCTTGCTAATGTAATGGTTTCACTTTACTTGCTTAAATGCGAAGGAAGATTTTTCTATACATTCAGGTATATCATCTACCCCTGCTGAAAATTTCTTTTTTAATGAACTGATGACACTCATAACTTCACTAGCTTCAGTTTCGCAAGTGAACATTGAATGCGGTGCATGTGTAGATGGATTTGATAGACATTGCTTTTGAGTTGCTGGTTTTGATATTTTACCTAATTCTAAGAAATAAGAATTAAACTCGATGTCCTTTGGCTTTGATACGATTTTGCCATCGTCTAATAGGGAAATGTTTATTTGACGATTTTCTCAAGAGGATAAACATTTTTTTAACAATATTCTACACGGTAATGGTCCGGTTGTTCGATTCCAGTATGTCATCTTCCATTAATTTAGCTGTACAGACCGTTTCCCTAAGACTGGATACGAAAGCGGAGAAAGCGGAGAAAGCGGAGAAAGCGGAGAAAGCGGAGAAAGCGGAGAAAGCGGAGAAAGCGGAGAAAGCGGAGAAAGCGGAGAAAGCGGAGAAAGCGGAGAAAGCGGAGAAAGCGGAGAAAGCGGAGAAAGCGGAGAAAGCGGAGAAAGCGGAGAAAGCGGAGAAAGCGGAGAAAGCGGAGAAAGCGGAGAAAGCGGAGAAAGCGGAGAAAGCGGAGAAAGCGGAGTAAGCGGAGAAAGCGGAGAAAAGAAATATTTTTCATACGTGTAAAGACACAAAACAAATAACTGAAAAAAAGACTTCATGAAATAGCTTTGGAATAATAGGTGGTTGAAACATAAAATATTTCAATCATTCTGAAAATTGATTGAAACGTAAAATATTTCAAAGAAAGCTGAATTTCTGGGGTTCTCTCCATCGAAGTGCTCATAGTAATTCGGAGGCGGCCAGTTATTTAAGAGACATTTACCTCTCTAGTAAGGAAAGGTGCATACTTATAGATAAGGAACCGGTTCATGTCACTATCATCTACATTTTGTTATGTAAGTAAACTCTGCAATGAATTGAGGCGCGTTTGAGCAAAAAAATCCGATATTATTCTAATTACGTCGGTTCGTTCAGTGTTTCGCCTTCCGGACTGACAAGGATAAAAGTGTCGAAACATTTCTTTTAATCTGATAGACTTTTCGGCGTTATTTTGCTTCATGATGTAAATAATTATAAGTTTACATATATTACACAAAATATACGTATTCATCTTTGTATTAGACGGAAGACCTAACTCCTAAGACACCAAGAAAATATATTCGGAAAATTCAAAATAGGACTAATAATAAAGACCATTCAAAACTGTGTGCTTACTTCTGTCGCACAACTGAAATAACAGGATTACCATCCTAATAAAACAGTAGCCACATTACCAACATACAAAAAGCGCGCTGTACAGATTAGGTAGATTATGTCAATAAATTACTAAGCCGAAGAGTAAATATGCTGTACTAATCTGGACAAATCTTAAATCAACTCAATATCAGCTCCGAGTAATTAATGTCAAAATCAGTCAGAACATATCAGTCGAAATAACCTAGTCACAGTTGTTATGAAACGTATCACGAATTTAAAAAAACACAAATTAAATGCAACACGATTAGGTCTGATTGGCATGAAAAGTAAAGCAAAATACAAAAAAAGACAAATAAAGTGGAGTTTATTGAAAAACTTGCACACAAACTAATACGTAACCCTACCTTATCATCAATCCAAAGAAACACAAATAACACTGGTTGCTATTCACCCACACGCTATAAGAACGCAGAATATTCAAGTTATAAAATATGTCACTTACCGAATAAGAATCATTGCCCCCGATACCACTCCTGTATCATATCCAAACAAGAAACCACCGATGGTACTCAGGAAAGTCAATACATAAATGAAAGACGGTGTATCCTTTTTACTCTTCGGAATGTCTTCCGAAACATCAACATTGTCAGTAGCTTCGTATTTGGGATTCATTTTCTCTCTGCCCAGTATAAAATCGGCTTGTCACTGAGGTTCCACTTCAACTACTTCGCCCCGCAGCACGCAACTATTGGGACATCCCACACGTACGTCACTAACCCAGCCAACCCCAGCGCCGAAAGACGTACTGCGATGTACTCTACCAAACTAACCTAGCATTCTAAGAAATTCCATTCGAGATAAATCGCTGGATCCATCGTAAGAAGAAATAGATCGACTTCTGCGTACCATCGATCGAAGTTCGAATGGATGTACGATTCGTGGGTCTTTCCATTTACGCCAACTGCGCCAACATTCCATTCCTAAAAACGCTTACTTTAGTCAACTTCGCTTGTCTGGGTTGAGAAGGAGAGTTGAGCAGAGGCAGAAGAATCAAAAGAATCATAAAGAATCAGAAGAAAAGCTGAGAGTGAGAAAAGTTGATGAGAGTTGAATCCAACCTTACAAAAACCCATACACCCAATGTTAAGAAATTGTGATTATTTTCAGCCCACTCCTGAGTCTGCCACCAGATGTCATCGTAGTTTGTGTCCTTCGCGAGAATTCAAATTATCATGTTCCTATAATAAAAATTATGTTTTTAACTTGAAAACTCATTTAAAACGTTAAGTATCTGTGGATTCATTCACAATGTATTGGCACTTGCAGTTTCGTAATTACTCAACATTTTTAAGTCGAATACAACAGTTTGTTGATGTTGAATATTTACGAAATTGTAGAGGCCAGTTCTACATTACCAAAAATTTAAGAGATCGACTTTTTTAGATGTATACAGAAAATGTATTATGTTAACCGGTTAAACAACGCACTGTCAAAATCGTAGAATATCCAACTATGTGAGGAGTCTCGTGACGCATTAGGGAATTCTCAGTACTCTGTTCTACTCGTCCTTGGTGGATTAGCGATAATTTTAAATAGTGAGGTTGCATTCTAAGGAGTTCACTGTAAACATAAAATGGTTAAATTTTGTGTGAGTTTAACGTCTTAAAAGAGCTATACATTAGAACCAAACATTTATATTTTTTACAGCTCCTACAAATGAGGAGCTCTTTAGAAAGTGGGATTCAGCTCTAGTATGTATGAGAACAGTACTTCAAGTCAAAAGTTTTGTATGTCAATAACATTTTAGGGCAGAAGATGTAAAGGAAAATATTACTTTAAAAGTACAAACAGGAAATGTAATATTATACGTGAGAATTATTTTGATATTTTTGTATATAGAGTGAACAACTTTTAATTTATTTTGTAAATAATACGTCTTATGATAGTCCGTAACTTTTCTTTTGCTTTCTGAAACATGTTTTCAATGGCCTTGCCATCATCTTCAGAGGAAGTTCAATGTAAGGATACATTTTAAATTATAAACTACAATACAAAATTTCAAAATTGAATTATGATTACCATATAAAGTAATATTTACATAAAGGGTAATAATTTATCATGTAGCTATGTTTTTTTATGTGTGACTAATGTCACAATCAGTGAGAAAGTATTATTCATTTTGTAAAGAAAAAATTATTTTATTTATTTAATTATTATTTGTATAGAAAAAATTAGAGAGAAAGTATTCACTTCCTGAGGCAATTGCTAGGATTTTTCTGATGTAATGTTAATTGCATGTAATGTTTCTTTGAGTAATGTTAATTGCACATAAGAAGCAAATTCTGGAAATAATTTATATTATTGTTGGAAGGTAAAGTAAAATGGCTTATTTTATAATAATTATTTAGTATTTTAATAAAAGAATTCATTGTACTTGTAAATGCCACAGAAACACACAAAAAACAGTTTCAGAGTTTTCTGAAATTATTAGCCATCAGCAGGAGCAGCAAATTTTGTATGTATTGAAGGATTAAAGGTATGTATTGAAGGGTATTTAAATTAGTGTCTACTTTTACTTGTGATTATGTTCTTGTATTTTGAAATTAATTTTATATATTCATCAATGTTTCAGAAACTAATATGATAGTTGCACAAGAAAATGGTATTCTGGAGCCGCAGGTGAAAAAAATTATCAATACCAATGTGTTCTCCACTTATTATGATAAAGAGAAAACATCTTTTTAAACAAATCGTGTAGTTAGGGCAACCAAACTGATCCTAAATTAATAATTTGTCAGAAATTGTGTCAACACCATGAAGGTCATATTCCGTGGTATCAAACACAAGTAGGTATTAAGACATTTTACCGAGCTATACTAATATTTTTTCATTGCTCTCATTCAAACATATTTTATACATTCATACATATTTTTTTTCTCTTATTGTAACAAATATAACCAATCATATAATATGTTTTTTTCAATAAATTGCAGATCGCTATTTATCCAGATCTACAAATAAGTTTATTTATTAAATAAATATTTTGTGACGTGCAATGACATTAAAACTGAGGCAGATTTATTGAATATTTTTCATGATATTCAGCTAAAATCAGTTTGCAGTGGAGATCCATCATTGTCTCAGTTTAAGACAATTTCACCAATATGTGCCTACAAAAAAAAGATATATGAAATGTTGGAGGCTTAATCAGTGTAATTTACATGTAAAAGGAGGACAATGTATACAGTGAGCCTTTCTTGATCACACCTTAAATCAACATTCAGCTATTTGTATAGAAAGAAAATTTAAAGAACATTTAAATGTAGCATCCCGAATCAAAAAATGTAAAATTGAAATTATCTGACAGGCAGCGAGGGTTCAATCATAGGCTGAAAAGAAAAATTTTGTTTACTTCAAAATTAAAGGCACAAATAAAAGAAATATGGAAAAAAATGTCTAAAATTGAAGATGACTCTCAAAATGATTTGCTAATTAAAAAACACATTTAAGATTCTCAGATTCATATTAGTTTCATTCATTCTTTTCTACAATATTCACAAGAGCTTAATCATAATTATCCAGAAATTTAGTGCCATAAATTAAGTTTAACATAACCATTATAAATATTTTAGTCTACATGGTATTAATTAGAGAGTGCATATTGGCATCAAAATGAGCAAAAGTTAAAAATTTTCATTTATTCTCAGGAATAGATTTTGGTGTGTTTGTTATTGAGAAAAAAGCATCAAGCCACTTACAATTTTTTGAGAGTCAATACCATTCTACCTCTCCCATCAAATTCCATAATAAAGTCTTACTTGAAGAAACTAAGACACTGATTTTTTTTAGGTTTTCAAAAATAAGTTCTGAAAATTAACCATAGGAGCAAGCCATGGATGATGAAATTATTTGAATCTTTGATAAAATTAAAGTAAGCAAGTCTACAATCTTGTAACTTGACTTACAATGGACTTGTAAATGACTGTGTTAACATACAGCTGCTTCACACAAAGAAATAGCAGATCATGTCCTAGTAGTAATGCTTTCCTCATTAAAAGCTAAGTTTGTGTAGCCTATTGCAACATTTGCTAGCAAGAACTCTACTTCTGGCATTACTCTTGCAAAAATTATTTTGCAAGCTGTGATAGAAGTTGGAAATTGTGTAGGAATTGTGGATGGACTTACTTGTGATCAAGCATCTAACAGGAAAATGTGGACAAAATTCAACATTAACGGAAAGATTAATTGTCTCTCTTACTTTTTCATTTATCCAGTTGACAATAGTAGAAAAATTTATGTTTTCCAATACTCCCAACTTAATAAAATGTACAAGAAATCAACTTTTACATATACCAAGAAATTTAAAAGTAAATTAATGTTTTGTGTTACAGCATTTTAAAGATAAATTAAAACTTTCATATGTGCTTCAAAATTTTGAATATCTTTTGCAGATAAATGGTAACTAATAAAATGTCATCACTTATAACTTTCCATTAAGAATAGATAAACTTATTTTAGAATCACTAAATTATCATTATAAGGAATTTAAAAATTTGTATACAAATAGTAAGAGTAGAACAAGAAATAAATGTATAATAATGCCTATGAGAAAGAAAACTATTAGCCAAAAAAGTAGTTATATTGTTGGTATAAAGACTTTTAATCTTTTACCTTAAGAACTGAAAACTTTAGAAGCGATTACTATGAATAATAAGTTTATTAAAAAGAAATTAAAAGACTAGGTAGTACTAAATTCATTTGCTTTAATCCAATCATTTGATTTGGGTCAAGTTATGCCATATAATTAATAAATCTTGTATTAAAATGGCATTTATATATTTGATTTTGTTAATACACATCAGGAATATTTTTTTAATTACTGAAAACTTACTTGTCCCTTTTTTTTAGTTGGTAAGTTGTATTTCTCCTCACACCAGACCTATGCACAGGTATTTATTTACCTCTATAGGATTAATGTTATTGTATAATTCAATTACTTTTTAATTTGTATGAAATATATTATGGTGTTAATAAATAAATAAATATTATGCTACTCTTTACAATGTTGGTGGTAAAGATGAGGGTTTGTCCAAAGTTGACTATTAATAATGTTAGTGTAAGTAAAACAACAGAAATCAAGAGTTTTCCTTGCTACACAGGTATGATTATTTTTCATTCAGTGTAGAGAAATAGTTTCACACATTTTTCAAGAAAGTAACATATAAATATTTTAATTTTTTTAGCAATAGAGCAATAGCTGGTTTGAAGTTCTATGAGGCAAAACATTTAACCTTATTTGATGGATGCGAAAAATCCATCATGTTCACTCGTTGGATGAACGATTACTCATAAAGAATGTTTAACACTTTTCAGTTCTTACAATATTCTTTACAAAGTTTATATCAATGGTAAACAGAAGTTATGACTGGCAAAACCATAAAGGAAGAATTTTTATCCAAAACAACAGCTGAAGGTTTTTGTATGACAATCACTTCAAACACAAGTTTATGTCAAGACCTTTTGAAATTAAAATAATTCAAATATATTTTAACTGCAAAACTGAATCAAAACCTCTTAGAGGTACTTAACTTTATAACTATCTGTATTGCTAAAATTGTGATATCAGACAGAATCAGGGGATCAAATGAACACCCAAATATGGTTTATTTTATACAGCATAGTAAATGAATTTCTGTTTATAAATAAACAAACCACTAAAGTTTGGCAACTGCACAGTATTAAAAAAAGATCTTGTAAATAAATTATCCTTGCAGGATTTCAAATTTCTCTTTAAAGAGTCAGAGGAATCAGACGAGTCTAAACACACTAAGAATCTGAAGTCTAAATTAAGAGTTATTTTGGAATCAAATGAAATTTTTGAGTGTGAAGATGTTTTTGATGAGAGTTTGAACTCTACTTCCAGTGAAGTTATAGATTGCATTATTTACTATGTTTCTGGATTTTTATCTTGGAAGATGTAGAAAAACTTTGAAAAATGAACCTCCTGTATAAAGTTTTTTGAGTCATCAGAAGAAAGTATGATTTTAGAGGAAGCTGAGTTGGTTCATGTGAAGAATCATGGAGGGTTATTTTATGTCAAAAGTTCTCTACATTTTCCATGATGATTGAAAAATATTTTTTCTGATGATAATGTTTATGTGTATGAAAACACTGTCAAAAATGCACTCTTATGGCTTTGGTATAACTTAAAAAATATTTTTGTGATACTCATGTTGATGAAGTTCTTGCAGAAATTATTCATTACAATATTATTATGAGGATGAGGAAATGGACCCAAATAAATAATAATGATATAATTAAGAAGGGCAAAACTCTCAATAAACTATCTGAATTGCAAATACACTAATTCTTTAAATATTAAATGATTTTTATTTTTAATAATTTCAAAAATATATTTGCGTCATTTTTAAGAACACTATAAACATTCATGAATATTTTAGAAATTATCAAAATTATTGCTGTAGATAGAATTTTAATTTTAATTGTGCAAAAGTGTATGAGTACAAGCAATGCATAGTTTCAGTGTGATTATTAAATTAACATTCTGCATTATATTATGAATGTCTATACTTCAATGATTTTTGGTGGACAAAACTACTAATTCTGTAAGTGTTTCCCAAAATTTTCCTATGTATACAAACTACTCTCAGGATCATCATTTGATCCAGTAATTTACTTAGTTGAATTGACTAGTGGTCATTGAAGCATAAGTACCTGTCTGGTATTACATCTAGATGAACTGATTTGTTTCCATATTGAATGTTTAAGTATTACAAATATTCATATATTTATTCCACATAAATATTGACTTTATTATATAACACATGAAAATTTATACCATCAGTAATTGTGAATTTATTGAGAAGAATGTACAATTTAACTGTGATTGTCTCATCTTTTTGAACATGTACTGATGTAATTTAATTATGTCTCCATATATGTTTCCTATTGCATTATTTACTTTATAATGTACAAGAAAATATACATTTTTCTTAAGAAAAAATTTCATTTGCATCAGTTTTAATCTACGACATAAAATTATAGAAGAGGAATGTATTTTTCAATATTACTTATTTGTCATTAATCAAACAATTTCCATCTTGATTTGAAAAACAATCCACTCAAAAATATTTATAATTTTTTCTAATTCTATTCAATCATATTTTTTTACCTAGATAGAATATACATTTTTTGTAATGAGAATATACTCATGTTCAATAATTAGATCATATAGTGTAAATGTTGAATCAAAGAAGAGTATTTCAATTTAATAATGAACAGTTTACATTTGTTTGGTGACTAATGTAATATTAAGTTATAATGGACAAAATTCAAATTTTTTAAACTTTTATATGGATTCATAGGAATTTGCCCTGTTTATTATAAAATAAATATAAATAATATAAAATAAATTTATTGTCAAAAAAGCAGTACAAACTGCGTATGACTATGTGGAGGACAATAAACTAATTTACTCTCCAGAAGCTAGCAAGGGACCATCCCATCAATTCCAATCAAGGGCCCTAAGGCAGAAGCAGATTTAAAAATTTCAGCAAACTCCTAGATAAGATAAAAAGTTAGCTATATGTTATAATACTAATAGAATATTAACAAGTTTGTAATTTAACACAAAAAATTTATATTACATGTACAAATTATTATTGAACTATAGATTATTCTGAGTACAGTGTTCAAAAATCATAAGAATAGAAATAACACTAAATTCACAATTTATTGTTTCAATAGACACAAGCGTAGAGAACCTGTATAAGAAATCTGCCTCTACCCAAAGGAAAACCGGACAAAATACCTGGGCCAGGATGGGGCTACAGAATTAATGTACACAATTGTGCCAAAGTTCAGTATACATAAAACTAAATTAATATGTCATAAGACACAACACAATCATGCAAGAAAATAGTTTTTGAAATTGTTACAAGTTATTTTAAAAGTACTACAGCAATGGCATGATAAAGTACAAGACGGATTTAACTTTTATTAAAATCAAGAAATTATTTTACAGTGTAGAAGCACTGGTGCATAATATAGCTTTTAACCGCTGATGTGAAGAGATTCAATTTCATATCTTTTATATTTTTGGGCAGGGAATTATATAGAACTGTTCCTGAATGATATGGTCCTTTTTGGCGAATAGTGGTTGACACACTCTGACGATGAATATTATTCCTATTGCGAGTATTGTGTTCGTGAACGAGACTGTTTCGTATGAAGCAAGGGTGGCACTTCAGTAATTCAGTCTTAACAAACACGACAGTTTCATAAACATAAATTCAGGGAAGTGTTAAAATATTTAATTTCTTAAATAAAGGTTTACAAGAGTTTTGGGGTGAGTTTTACAAATTATCCGAACTATCCTCTTCTGAATTCTGAAAGTTTGAATGGTCTGACCGGAATTGTCCCAGATTATGCCATAACGAAAAAGGGAGTAAATATTTGCAAAATATACGCAACGGGAAATATGCGGACTAACAGTATTAACTAAGGTTCGTAATGCGTAACACAATTTACTTAATTTGGAATTAAGAATGTCAACGTGACAATTCCATTTGAGATTGTCTTGAATATGAAGATCTAAAAACTTTGTATTAGTAACAGTTTTTAATTGTGTTTCGTTTAACGAAAGAGAAACCTGGGGTAAGGATTTTGTAATACTATTTTGTATGACAAAGTCACTGTTTTGTCAGTGTTTACAATGAGGCGATTTGCATGGAACCAAGCCGAGAGGTTAGACAAAACTCTTTGAGCGTTGGCGTATTTACATAGTAGATTAGTGTCGTCGGCAAAAAGAATCATTTTGCAATCTGATGTGGAAGACGACATGTCGTTGACATACAACAAAGAGTATAGGGCCGAGAATTGAATCTTGGGGAACTCCGTGAGTTAGTGGCTTTGTTTCTGAAAGGCAATGCTGAAGTACTTTATTTTTAGTGTAGGATATTGTGACGTGTTGATATCTATATTTTAAATAAGAAGTTAGCCATTGATGTGGAAGTCCAGTAATGCCTAAAGAATGCAATGTGAAAAGGAGAATTTCGTGATCAATGACATCGAATGCTTTGGATAAATCGAAAACATTCTGAGGATTTTCTCCACGGTCAAGAGATGTGATAAGATCATTTAAGAAAGAAAATATGGAGCTTGTAGTGGAAAAGGATTTCCGAAAACCGTGTTGATCGTCGGAGAGAATGTTATTTTTTGATAAAAAATCTAGAAGACGCTTATAGAACACATTTTCAAGAATTTTTGAGAAAGTGGGTAGTAGAGATATTTGTCGATAATTTCCAACATTAAGTTTGTTTGTTAAAATACATTAATCAATATGTACATGATCCCATCGCTGTATAATGTAAAGAAAATTAATCATACATCTGCAACCTATTTGAAATTGATTTTTCTCTAGTTTTCCTTGGGTACTTTGAACGAATTGATAGGACGTTCCTTCACTTGTGTCTTGAGTAAAGAGGCTACAGGAGCAGTCTCCTTTACAAACCAACTGTACTTTTAATAACGTTATCTCAAATAGTCATCTTTTCCTGTTAACAAATTGTTCCAAATATTTTTCTTAGTTTCAATCAACCTCTAGAAGTGAGGTTTTCTTCTGTGTTTACTGTCAAAATTTTATAAAAATACTACACTGCCTAGTTGAATTTCTGAAATCAGTGAATGCTTTAGTATTATATTCCTATTTCAGTTAGATGTATAGAAATTGCACTTTTTATTCTATCACAAAAGGTATTCAGGAGGTTGAGAACCAAACAGTAGACTCGGGTTTAATAATTATAAAAGTTCAGTTATTATGTTAATTCATTTAGAGATGTGAAACAAAATAAGGTATCAATAGCGAGGCCAAGATCTACGCTCACAAAATAATTGTTTAAAGTATCTATTATAACCAAAATAACACAAGTACTTCTGTGACTATTTATTGGACGAACAAAAATAAACTTCTTCAGTATTTACAAGAAAACTATGTACAGATAAGCAAAATATAAATGTCAGTTTCTATTCTTGGTCGTGGACAGTCCCTCTTCTGAGGTTGCTAGTCGAGAACTTCTAACTAGTTCGCCGGAGATGGTCTACTCTCGTCGTGCAACGTATAGCCTCGAGTTATGTTCGTGGGAGACCGATTCACTATACGGTCTTAAGAATCGCAGGTTCTTACCACGAGATCGCTCGAAGAAATGAAACACACAAAAGTTTTTACTACGCTTTATTCACGACGTATAAAGCGGTCTCGTATGAGCGTCCCCAGCTCATTTGGAGGTTACATTACAAATGAGCTGGGGAAGTCTCTTACTGTTCCCTTTTATATCAATCGATTTCCAAACATATAATTCTAACACAGTAAACAGCCCATTCCTAAATTCCTGAAATATAAAGTGACAGATTTATATTTTCGGGGAAGTCGCTCTAGTGCCTTCTAATGGGCGACGCGTTCCTGCTGAAGACAGCTGGCACTATGAAGGGTTCCACTGTGTGCTGTGCTTAACTCCTCCACCCCTTGTTCCAGGTCGATGTCCTCATCGACGATGTTTGGTGAGGATTCAAAACATTTCATCGCGTTGAATATTTTCTTTCTGAACATATAACACATGCAATATAACATAAATATAGTACAATCAATATTAAACACATGAAGAATTGTCCATCCAGTGTAAGGAGGTACATAAGATTCTAAATCTAACTTAAGTTTATTGACATCAAATGGATGGCTTTGTTTGATTCATGAATGAAGTTGAGTTCATGTTTGATTATTGGTCTATCATGGCCATATGGAAATGAAAAAGTTTTTATGAACTTGGCCGGTCTTGGTTCCAAAGTAATATCCATGATGAAATAGGGCAACTTAAGTTTGTATATAACACACATGGGCCCTGTAATTGCACAGAATGTTGGTTACTTTCACAGGTTGTAGCACAGTTTTCCTCTTGAGTGTGGAAGAAGAGGATTTTGTCATTACTTAGTAATCGGAACACTCTAACGTTTTTTGTACATGAGCAAAATCACAATTCACAGTTTCTATCAGATTGCAAGTCGAAGTTCTTATATTGTAGTGAAGGCAATACATACGGCTAAGTTCCTTTCATGCATGGTATAGTAGTCCATTTGGAGGTCGGCCCTTGAAGGTAGTATTGTTCTGAAGGTACTAATACGAAATTATGAGTATTTGGGATGGGGGTGATGGAATACAAATGATAGTATTACCGTCCGTAGAGGTACGGAGAGGGTGACTATCAGATCATTATATATAATTACGATTTGCGTTTTTGTGTACTTCAAATTTTCGTACAGATGATAGAGATCAGTATGAACGATGACATTCGCTGGATATATGGTACGTAAGTGTATAACTATATCAGAGATATCTTTATGGGAAAACAATCTGACGTGAGTCATTTCATTGAAGGAAAGAGTTATGGCGCCTTCAATATCAGTCGGAAAAGACATATAAGACACCTTACAATGTATTGGTAACGTTCTAAAATATCTGTCTTGAATTCCTTTTTTTTTGCTAAAATTTGTTGGATTATACCTATGATTAAATTGATGTGATTCATCTCTCTATTGAATTTCAGGGAAATTGAATTACAAAATGAAAGTAGCTGGTTACTGTGGTGAATTTTATCACTGCGATCTGTTTCTAAGACTTTAATTTGTTCCCGGAGCTTATCATAATCGATTTGGCCCAAAATTCCGAAAATGAATTTAATGATACTTCCGAGTCCGTTAATCGGACCTCGTTTGCATCTACTGTGAAGGGGTAACAATTTTGAAAGGTTTACTTTTAGTAATAGTGACAGCTCATAAAATAAGAAAAGAAAAGTATTGTTACTATTCTGTACCAGAGAAGTAAAAGCGTTTTGGATTAAATTAAATGATTACAGTAGATTACTGAGTTGAAAATGGAACATAAACTTATGATAGGAGGATACAATGACGGCAGGCCCGAGGTTATCCGCGTAGAATCCCTGGGTCCTATCCGCGTAGAATCCGTCTGAAACCTATTCCGTCACATCGGGTGGGATCTGCGACAAAATGATTCCTTTTTGGTTTTACGTCCCGGAAATTACAGACGTGGATTTTACCGTTTTTCATCTTACAGCGAATCCGGTTTTGCTCAATTTCGATGATTCTTCCTTCCCGATAAAGGTTTCGAGATGTACGATTTCGTGTGAGAGGGTCAGTAATGTAAACGGTATCGTCTACCTTGTAGGCGTGGGGAAAGGACATTTGTCGCCTAGGTGGATTTCCGGAAGCCACTTTCTGTATTTGTGACTCTTCATTGATGACATATTCCCCTAGGTTGGATTTGTGGTCGAGTGAATATGCGGGAGTGAATATGTGGTTGAGTGAGTCGTATTGGTTGTCAATAGTAACAGAGAAAGGCGTTCTCTGTGTAGTGGAATGAATGGATGAGTTGTATAAGTTGAGTGTTTCCACCACAAGATGTTGTATAGGGCTGTTTCTGTCTTTGCTTCTGAGAATGCAAAGCTTCTCAAGTAAGGTAGAATTGAAGCGTTCTACAGGAGAATTTGATGAAGAGTTTAAAAGAGTTGTAGCATGGTACGTAATATTACGGGATTTGCAGAAATCGGCAATTAATTTATTCTGGAATTCTGTGCCTTGGTCATGTGTGATTTGTGAAGGGAAACCATGGTGGGAGAAATATTGTTTCAATGCCCATTGTACTGAATATCCTGTACCATCCGGTAGTATGTAGGCCTGACCGTATTTTGAGAATACATCAAGCACAGTAAGTAATCGTTCACCTTCAAAATGGAAGGTGACAACATGTAGGAGAGAGAAGGGGGTATCAGAAGTGATAGGGCCTTCATTGGGTACTTTATTCGGACGCCTTTCGTACTTATTTTTCTGGCATAAGTCGCAGTTATTGATGTAGTCCCTAACTTGTGTATGTAAGTTGGGCCAGAAGTATTTCTGTTTGATGTGTTCGACAGTCTCTTTGATTCCATTATGATTAAAACTGTGGTATTCAGCAACTAAGTGTAGTTGCTGTGTTTTATTTTCCACGTTTTCTACTAATTTTGAGGTACGAAGGATAATTAAATCTGAAGTGAAAAGCTTTTGACAGACTTGAATGAAAGGAATTTCAATAGTGACGTCATTAAAATACACTGCATACTTCTCGGAAGGAGTTATGACCCGGAGGAGGAGATCCTGTAAATCGTGTAATAGGTTTTTCTCAGTGACTCGTAATTTAATAAATTTATTTTTCTGAAAGAGGAGTGTGACGGAGTGTCCATGTGTATTCCCGTAAGTAACAAAGATTTGGTTCTTGTTTTGGTTAAGGGTTCGTTCGGATGCCCGCAAGATGAATATTGGGTCTTCCTGATTTGAGTGAATATTTTCCCCGACAATTTCTGTCAGGTAGTTTACTTCATCTGTTGCGTACTGTACTTGTACAGGGTGATCAACAGGTAAAGAATGAAAGTCTTGATCTGAATAATTATAAGTTGTTTGTGATTCATAATTATAAAGTGATTCATTGCACGAGTTTGAGTTTTCGTTTGGATACTCATTGTAATACTGAGATTCATCAATGAAGGGTTGGGGTTCAATTTCGTACACTGCGGGGTGATTCATGATTTGCTTTATATTATAAACACCGGGCATTGGTTTAACGAACCTGCTTTTGCATTGAGTGGGCACCGTGTGCATTCTTCCTAGTTAATGAGGTGGCAGGTAAGGTCTTGTGTGTGTACTGGGAACAGGCCTGAGAGGGGAGGGATGTGGCGCAATTGGCTGTGGTCGATTGTGTGGCGGGGGTTGTTGGGAGAACCTGAATGGTTCTGGCCGACAGAATAATGGTGTTTGAGACTGTGACTGATTTGAAATCTGTGGAGGTGAGAGGCGATGTTGATAAGTGGTAAAATTCCTAGGAGGGGGGGTGAAATTGTTCCGTTCACCAAAATTATGATTGTTGAAGGGAGCCTCGGAAGTGGATGTAGAAGTACTTCGAAGGGAATCCGTATAGGTTTTATATGCATGTTCATTGTCGAGATTACGACAGGCGCGGAAGGCTTGCGAAAGATCCGTGAGCTGAGCGTAACGGAGGTATTCGCGGTATGGTGACAGTATTCCGGCACGAAAAGCATTCAGAGCTTGATGTTCTGCCTCTTGCAATTTCATTTGCAAAATAGGGGATTGGTGATTTAATTTTAAAGTGCAAATATATTTAATTAGTAACTGGTTCAGTCTATCGTGGTATGTCTGGTAATCCTCTCCATGCTTTTGACAGCAGTTAGAAATTTCACGTGATAATATATGCTCGTCACGGGAGTCGCCGTACCGCTGTATGAGTTTCTCCTATAATTTATCAAAGTTGGAGTTGGTTTCTATATCCAAAACTGATTGTGCTTCCCCTTTAATTTTAGACTTGACTACATTATAGAGAAACAAATTTGTCGCCGTTGCATTTGGAGTTTCAGCTGGTTTATGAAATGTTCTGAGGAAGGTTTCACACTGAACGAGGAAGTAATCGAGATTACAGTGAGATATGCTATCAAATTCAGGCAGTAAATTTATATGAGCCATCTCCCATGGTGAAAGTGGCGTGACAGCCATTATAAAATAATTAATTAAAATTAACTCCTAAGAGGTAAGCTAAATTAGTAAATGTTTTATATGTAAGGTTAAAATTAATTGATACACTAAGATTGTGACTAATACACAAAGATATCTTTGAGAAATTTTAAGTGCCTTCTAATGGGCGACGCGTTCCTGCTGAAGACAGCTGGCACTATGAAGGGTTCCACTGTGTGCTGTGCTTAACTCTCGTGCAACGGTGTGTTTGTCGGCAGACCCAGGGGTCAGCGTTGGGTCTTCCACGGTGCGACCGGCATGCTCCGTTGCCAGTCAAAGTTCTATTTAAGGCCGCGGCACCGCTCTTAAATACCGGCGCGGCGCAGGGCTTGCCGGAAGTGTGAAGCATCGGTGTGCTGCTTCACGGCAGAGTGCGTCTAGAGAGAGTGACAGAAGCGCCTTACATTTTACTTTTTCATATACATAGTATATAGAAAGTATTGTTATCGTGAAAAAAATTCGAAAACGATATTTTTGAGGAAATACCCGTTTTGGTGACCTCTGATTCCGAAAAATTTGTTTTTGGCTGGAAGTCCATCTGTCCGTCGTCTATGCGCAGCACTCCTGACCAAATGGTATTTTTTTTCATTTTTTGTATTTAGGGTAGAATTTACTTCTGACATATACCCGTACTTTCAGTTTTCTTTTTACTTGAACACAAAGGGCACCTCACATGAAGGTCAAAGTTAAGTTTTGAATATTTTTCAAAAACTGGTCCAACGATTTTGCTTAAATTTTCTGTACGTAAAGAAGAATTAGAATGTATTACATCCGCATTAGCGGTATTTCGTTTGAAAGCTTGGTATAGACGCAATAAAATAATTTCTGTCAGCTACACTTACACATTCTTTTACTGTTTCAAGAAGTTGAATGTTATTTAGCAATGTAAATGGACCAAACAGATGTAGAATACACTGTGAGTAAACTGAAATGAAAGATATGATAATGATAAAATAGATAGGAGAACAGAAAACGCACTGCAAATACGAAAATATATAAATTTCTGTCTACAACGAACTTACATTTACACAACACCTTTACGATATTTATAAGACTGATAAGTCGCTATTTGTTTTGAAATACTATTCTGAATGTTTATTTTACTCTCAATTTTCAAATATAAGACAGTGATAAGTTCATCTAGCGACTTTGAGCATGACAGAGCACTGGAAGACGACCAAAATATAGAGGAACACGCCAGAAATAGAATTTACACAATAGAATTTTTTCACTCTATGCTGCAGACGGAGAAGCGTATATGAGAAAGTATGTGCAATGGTTTTGCATCAATAGTTAGATTGGCTGCACAATTTTTTCGTCAATGGGAAGCGAATTTAAAATTCCAAGATACGTCGCAATTGAATTCATTCAATTCATGTCACTTTAATGAATATCGGCCAGCAAACCTATTACACCTCCTAAAACTCGAGAACCACTAATCCGATTTTTGGGATTCTTTTCTTAATTCATAGATATATTCTCTGGCAAGGTTTGCGTACGTATTTTGTTATCTTAGGTATCACAAGTAATAGGTAATAACAATAATAGACAATTAAATCGGGGGAAAATCAATCTTCGGAGAGAGATTATTGCATACGTTGCTAAACGGTTAGAGATATGTGGCAACAATGATGGCAATATTGTTCGCCTCAAAGAGTTCTACAAAAATGTCCCCGACAGCGTATGTCTATCTAGAAGCGTTAACCAAAATTATTGAAAAAAGTTTTAAAAATAGACGTGTTAAAATACTTCAACTTAAGAGAGTAAGTCATGTAGATAAAAATAAATCCCAATCCAATTAAATGCATTCTGTGTTTCGTGCATTTAAGAAAGATGAATGTCTTTAAATTGTAAAATTTGCACAACGGTTTAGAATTTACAAGCGTTTTAGTTTTACAAGCAGTCGCGGCCGCCGCCGCTTACCCCATCGTGTTGCCTCGGGAGGGCCAGGCAAGCATTTGACTGGCAACGTCCCGTGTGGTGCATCATACGAAAGAAACATTTTATAGTTATGCCCGCACTTCATTTGGCGTTGCGTATTTGTGTACTTGTAACAAGGCCAAGTGTAGATGAGCTATTTAATCGCACATCAAAGGACTCAAATAAGAGCAAATATTTGCATGAACCGTCCACACTTGGTTTACGTGTTTCGCTCAATTGAGCGCGCGTGATCGAGATTTATTGATATTCTGGTTTCTTACCCTACATTTGGACTTTTCTTATTCTACTAATTATCTTTCTTTAATAAGGGCTAGAACATTTATAAGGGATGGAAAAACGAAACAGTATAAACATTTCTTGAATTATAACAAATACATCACGTCCATCACTGTATAAGAAAACATATGTGACATTATTGGGTTATTTGCGTGTTTGGACCACGTGAGGATGGCATTTTTGTGATATTTGTCAACACATCAAATATTTAGCCAAATACAGCGAATACGCTACACAAATACCGCAACGCCAAGTGATGTGCCAGCATTAGTGTATTTGAATCATGCGCCACTTTGACGGAAACATGACGGATCGCGGTGATGGGGCTACACTATCTCTTGACGCACTCTGGCTATAGAGATATTGTAGCGCTGCCTTAAGGTAATTCAGGAAACTCTACTGACTCACCTTTTCATTAAGTTTTATTATTATTATTATTATACTACTTCACTTAGCGCATGTGCTAAGGCTTTATTTCAGAGTACCGCCGAGTGCACACCGTGCACCTAGGGTGATACATTGCCATCGATGATAGCCTGATCTTCTGCTATAGCACTTTCCGTACTATATGGGCTGTACCCAGCACCACTGCCCGCTGCATTTGTAGGAGACTATGTTTTCCAGGAATTTCCTTAACTAGCTCTGCGGTGGTATTAGAGATGAGGTCTGTTGCCCCGATGATAGGATAACTGTGGTTCTTAGGTTCCACATTCTCTGTATCTCTATCTGCAGGTCCTTGTACTTTAGTTGTTTTTCAGCCTCCTTCTGCGTTGTGTTGAAGTCCGATGGAATAGCCACGTCAATCAAAAGGCACTGTCTCCTATTCTTATCTTTCACCACCAGATCCGGTTTATTCGCTACTATCATTCTGTCTGTGTGTATCTGGGTATCCCATTTGATTGTAACATCGATTGTGTCAACTAGTGTCCGGGTTATGTTGGTACCACTTTTAATCTACATCTATGTTGTAGTGCTTACATATGTTCCAGTGGAGTTGCTTTGCTACCGCGTTGTACCGGTCCAGATATGCCTTCTTGGCCAGGATGAGGCAGCCTGATACAATGAGGTGGATTGTTTCATTGAAAGACCGGCAAAGTCTGCATTTTTGGTCAGTGACTGTTTTCGTTATCTTCGCCTTCATATAGTTTGTCGCAATTACCTGGTCCTGGGAGTCTGTTATAAGTGCCTCTGTCTCTGCCTTGAGGTTTGCGTAAGACAGTCATGCCCACTTCTGAGTTGTTATTATTATTATTATTATTATTGTTATTATTGTAGTATTTGTTCATGGAAAACGTAGCGTGCTATTGAAACTTATCTACTGTAGGAGTTGGGTGGTAGGCTATTGTTAGTTGAATAGCCGCTTAGCTGGGTTTACCGACAACTTGGCCCGTGTGGAGGGGTTAGGAGGAGTAGTTACTAATAGCAAGAGTGAGTGATACGAGGAATAGTAGGAGGTGGATAGAAACAGGAGGTTTCTTTTTTTCAGTAGTCACAGCTATATGAACTGGGATATTAGTGTGAATTGCTACAATTTTCTCTAGTCCCGCTAGATGAGCTAGAACGCTACCACCGGAGCAACGGAGGGGCCTTCATTAAGTTACAATAGTCCTTGCTGGCGAACTGCCATAAGAGTGACCTTCTTGTGTAATTATTAAAGAAATTTACAAATACCATTGCAATGAATCTTGGAATTTTAGATTCGCTCCCTTTTGACGTAAAAATGGCGCAGTCAATCAGAGATCTAGACACGCATTGGCCACACCAAGGCTTTAGATGTATCTATGGCCCTGGGCCACACTCTCTCTCGGCGCACTCTAAATCCAGAGTACGTCTAGAGAGAATGTGGCCGATGCGGGTCAAGTTTCACCCCAGCGGTGGCGCAGGTGGTAGTGTTGTCGCTCATCACCATGTCATCCCGGGTTCAATTCCAGAAAATATGTAGCATTTCACATTAATGTCCCAGTTCATATAGCCCTGACTACTGAAAAGCAAACCTTCCTTCCTCAATCCAGCTCTTCCTAGTATCAATAACTGTAACTATTACTAACTACTTCTACTAACCCCTCCACGTGGGCAAAGTTGTTGGTAAACCCAGCTAACCGGCCCACCTACTAACAATGACTTACCACCCAACTCCTAACTCCTATCGCTCCATGTAAATAAGCTTCAGTAGCACGTTACATTTCCCATTTACAAATGCAACAATATAAAATATAACAAGGGTCACGTTTCTGATTGGCTGCGCCATTTTTACGTCAAAAGGGAGGGAATCTAAAATTCCAAGATACATCTCAATTGAATTCACGCCACTGTAATGTCTAAAGGGAGTGAATCAAAAATTCCAAGATACGTCGCAATTGAATTCATTCAATTCATGTCACTTTAATGAATATCGGCCAGCAAACCTATTACACCTCCTAAAACTCGAGAACCACTAATCCGATTTTTGGGATTCTTTTCTTAATTCATAGATATATTCTCTGGCAAGGTTTGCGTACGTATTTTGTTATCTTAGGTATCACAAGTAATAGGTAATAACAATAATAGACAATTAAATCGGGGGAAAATCAATCTTCGGAGAGAGATTATTGCATACGTTGCTAAACGGTTAGAGATATGTGGCAACAATGATGGCAATATTGTTCGCCTCAAAGAGTTCTACAAAAATGTCCCCGACAGCGTATGTCTATCTAGAAGCGTTAACCAAAATTATTGAAAAAAGTTTTAAAAATAGACGTGTTAAAATACTTCAACTTAAGAGAGTAAGTCATGTAGATAAAAATAAATCCCAATCCAATTAAATGCATTCTGTGTTTCGTGCATTTAAGAAAGATGAATGTCTTTAAATTGTAAATTTTCGTAAAAATAGATTAGATGTCACACGCGTTTTAGTTTTACAAACAGTCGCGGTCGCCGCTGCTGCCCCCGTCGTGTGTTGCCTCGGGAGAGCCAGGCAAGCATTTGACTGGCACGCTACCTTGTGGTGCATCACATGAAACAATCATTTTACACTTACATTAGTGTATTTGAATCACGCGCCGCTTTAACGGATACATGTCAGATCTCGGTGGTGGGGATGGATCGGTCACAGTCTCTAGACGCACTTTGCTTCGCGGTGCCTTGGCGCGCGCTCTGTAGCTATGTTACCCTGATCCATTCGGCGGCGCGCTATTTGGATGCGCGCACGTCCTAACTATGAACTGTAAATTTGTCATCAATAGTTAAACATTAGTATCGGTAAATTAGTATGGTCATTGCTATGCAAGTAGACTATGCAAAAAGAAAGAGAGCAGAAAGTGGTTTAAACCAACAAGACAGTTACTCCAATTTATGACAGGACACGGAAATATAAGATGCTTTTTAAAGCGTATAAAAGAGATAGAACACGATGAATGTGAGTGCGGAGAAGGACGGGAAACAACAGACTATATGTTATGGGATTCCCACGATATGATTCGGAACGTGGAGAATTCATAAAATGGGCTGTAATGACCTCGATGTTGACGAGCCCTGAAGCCCCACAAAAAAAAATTCATAAAATCATTCACGCAGCAGGATATATTAAATGTACATGATTTAAGGACGTTAATACAAACAAAAAGAAAGTATTTGCGGAATATACGATCAAGATAATGGAGATAACAAGATTGCTGGAAAGTAGATGAAGCCCACGTCTCCCCGATGGCAGGGACGGACAACACCTCAACGTCGGCCAAGCTGCGCATACAGAAAGAAGAACAAGAGAAAAGAACCATGATTCCGACAGTACCTTGTATTGCAATTCTATGTAAAGAAGGTAGTCAATTGGCTGAAAAGCATGATCATAGCTTTTTGTACAATTAATTTCGTTAATTTTTGCCTTCTTCATGATAAGTAAGTCAATGTTTCTTCATAGCTCATGAGCTGGGACAGACCACTATAAGTAAAAATAAATCCATTATAAAGCAAAAAGAAATTACATTTTCCATTATCTTTCTTAATCATGTCGTGAAGTCTTGAAAAAAAATGCGATTTTCCGCTTATTTTCATATTTTAGAGACAATAACATATTACTATAAAATGGTAAAATAGTTTCCACGGTTTAAAACATACAATCCACTTTGGAGCAAGTGAACTGTGCTAGAGGTGAAGTCCCAGATGTTTTGAAAATTAAGGTGGATACTGTTCTTTCAAAGCACTACAAAAGGTAGTTACATCGATGACTGGAGATTCAAGTATAAAATTTATAAAATATAATTATTTATTATAATTTTTTTGCTTTTCATAATATCCGATATTAATTTATTTCTTTAATGCCTTTAAAAGTGATTTAATTTATAATTGCTAGGTGTTTGACTTTAGAATATTAAGCATTCTTTTTTTTAATTCCGTTATGTAGGGATCAATTTTTGGTGAAGCACCTGTTTGTGTTTGTTTTTGTTTTTAGTAAGTATCGATACTTGAGCAGTGACTGAATGCTTGAATATTGTAAGAATTAATAAATTGTTAATTATTAATAAACATAAATAATATGAGTTTCAAAATATCCGGTGGCAAACGGAAACGTACGGAGAACGTTGTCAGAAAATTGCAGGAGAGGGAGAAGGGTCTTGGGGGATGCTACTATGCTTAAGAAAGAAACCATAAAACTAAGGGGCTGAGAAAAGACCTGAGAATAACAAAGTATATTTTGAAAAAGGAGGTCGTTCGTTAGAAAAGAGGCTGTGAGTTTTAAAGAGACAATCACGCAGGGGACACACGGCGTAAAGCTCTTTACAAATTTAAAGAGACCGAAACGGTCTCGTGGCTGAGAGCAAGAGTGTGGGGGCGGCCCAACCCATCGTTCCCAACTGCTTCAATAGTATTAGAAACTTTACAATGCCATGACCGTTGGCGTGAGTCGTAGAAGCGACGCGTAGGAAAGCTTGGGTGGTAAGGAAGGCAGTTAAAGGGACGAAAGTGTCTAGACTTGAAGTTCTTTCTTCCAAAAGAAGCGTTGCCGCAGTGAGAAGACGGTTGAGACAGGCGGCCGTTGAGTAACGAATCTTTCCGAAAAGCAACGTCGTGAGTGGCTAGGAACTTGTACTAGTCGTTCAATTTTTGTCCAATTAAAAGGGTTCAACGTGACTTAGAAATTCATACGCATTGGCGGAACCAGGTCACGAGGGTTTTGAAATTTGGAGTCACGGGAGGGAGCATCATAGGAAAGAGTAGGGGATGAATTGGTAAAAGGAAGACGCAGAGGCAGTCAAAAACACAGATTCTTTTTTTTTTTTGAGCATACAACAGATTCTTTTTCGAGCAGAACAGACTATTTCTCAAACAGATTACTTCTCGATCACATCGCATCCATTCATGATAGTGCATTCCTTCAGATCATATGATGTTCATTCTAAGAGCATCACTTTAGAACTCAGTGTTGACGACACATCTTGTTCATTCTCAGAACATCACTTTTTGAACTTTGTGTTGAGATCAGTCATTTGAGACTTATTCCGCGATTAATCTATCACTTTTTCGAGACTCACCCGATAATGATCCGAGCATTGACCAAGTTAATTCGGGACGAGTGGCGGTAAGCTACCATTATGATCGCGTCGTGTAGGAGCTGATCAAACTATAATGACCCTGAGTGGTATGCGGAAGATGAAGACAGCGTCTTAGGAGACGGAAGCACACCAGCTGGCGCGGGTACTTCCGGGAATCGAAAGTCGGGTTCTTTGAATGGACGGGCGGCCTGGACTAGCTGAAGGACGGAATGGTACGAGTTTATGCGTGTCTTGATAGCGAGTACATCTTCGCCATTCTAATGAACTGATCTACCATCTCTGATTAAGGTAATGATTACATACTGGTTGCATCCAGTCATAGCATAAGTAGCAGCGAAGAACAATATCGTGTGCAACGGTCTAAGATGATTTTGGCCCAAGCTCAGAACTTTCAAACATTGTCTTAATTAATGAGGGCCTTGTTAAGAAGGTGAGCTTTTATGTAATTATTATTCTGTGCATTTAAATTCAGCGATTAAAGTCAACACCTTGGCTGGTAATAATTGATAGCATGTTTGTGTTAAGTGTAAAGGATTTTTTAATGTGTTATTTTTGGGGGTTGTTTAGTGTGATTGAATGAGGAGTGAGCGTGGTAGTATTAAGCATTTTGTATCCTTGTGTAATAAACAATTTGGTTGATTTGTTTTATATTTATTATTGTCCTTATGGGATAAGGAACCCTGAGTGTTGTTTTCACCCAGTGAAATAACTCGAGCCCAAAACTCATTTAATTAAATTCCCTGAGATTTTGTATGTTTGTTTTAAATTTTAATTATCCCATTGATGATTTTAATTAACCCCCATTATTTTATTACAATACTCTTTTGGTAAAGACAAAGAACCATCGAGTTGACAGCTTCATCCTTGAAGGCCCTGGTATGTTCTTTGCGTATTGTTTGAGTAACTATTTTTATAATAGTTTTAAAATTACAGTGCATGTCTCTTGTGTCCTTGTTAACAACAGGGGAGTGGGTAGCAGTTGAGATGTGATTTATTTCTGCCAGGATAGAACTGCCTCTTCAAAGAGGTGAGAGTTCTTTCAATGACATGATCTTACTGTAGGGATAGCTTGTTCATTGTAAGGAAATAATTTGCTTTGTAGTGACTATATTCTCGTCTACAATGTATTAAAATATTTACTTTGTGACGAATATGGCCAAAGGAAGTTGAAAGGTGGCATAGTTAATATTCCTACCGTGTACAATCTTGTAAACTTACTAGCTGAGTTTATGATCAGAAAAAGGCAATTTTCTTTCATGAATTATTTGCAGCCTCTTGAGCTTCTACCTCCATCTTCTCTGACCCTGACTCCTCGCATGAAGTTGAGCAAAACATACCTAGTTAATGAAATTTGCTAATTGTTACATTTTACATCAAACAATACACTTACTTGTTGCACAGAATCTACATATACCAGAGAAAAGTTTGATATATGTTACAAAAAATTGAGATAAACATATGACTATAGATTTTCAGAAACACAGTTGAAAATGAAGACAATAGTTTAAGAAGCCTTTGTGATCAAACAATTGTTATTTTAAATTAACTGATATGGTGTAAAAATATGTTTTTTTCTATTGTCACTTGAAATATCACGTATGCCCAAGGGCGGTTCTGGAGAAAGTTTGACCTGGGGATCTTGGGTTACAGGATACTCTGATGGCTCATGGAGGAATTTTGTTAATTTGGGATTGAGAATACGTATTTTCAGGTCAAAACCAAATATCAAAAGTATCAAACATAAGAATAATAACTTCAAAATTTCTCAAACAGTAAAGCTTTTAGGAGTGGTAGGAGTTGGGTGGTAGGCTATTGTTAGTAGGTGGGCCGGTTAGCTGGGTATACCAACAACTTGGCCCACGTGGAGGGGTTAGTAGTAGTAGTAAGTAATATGCTCCAAGTCACGTAAATTTGCATACAAAATCTACATGACTGCCTCATGCATATTGCCACTTCTACGAAATAAACGCTAATAACGCGCTTCCGTTTGGACGCGGCCTGTAATGTCATTCGCCTCGGCTGATGTTAAGTAAGGTTAGAGTCCAGTTACTTCATTAATGTACTTCGTATGACGACAGCTCAATAAAAAATATATTTATTAGGTTGGGAATCGTATTTAAGTGTAAATATGAAACGTTGCCACGAAACATAATTTAGAAAAACAATTTAATAGTAATTATGACAATTTCATTAAATGAACCTTAAGACAGACTACAGAATACTAATTGAGATAGTGAAATTAACTGAGCTGAAAAAAAGTGTCACAAAATATTTTGTTATTAACCTAAAGGCCACATAATTCTTTTAACAGTAACAATGAACACCCACTTAACTCTGTATTGTTACTAATAACTTTATCAAAATCTATTTTATACTTAATATGGCACGAAGTGCTATAAGGAAATTAATATTAATTATTTTTGGAAGTTTGGGACAATCAATATTCGAAGGATTCAAACAAGGATAAGCGTCCTAATATTAAACAAGTTACGAGGAAGCATTAGCACATTCGTCCCACAAACAAGTCACAGAAAGAACATGATCATGCGATCTGAACACATCGGCGCACACGAGCTCGAAGACCGATATTCTGGTTGGCAACACATAGCTTTCTCAAACATCCGGAATCACTACCGACGAAAACGCGAAGAACACAAAGTAATTATATCATTCTCCTTATGCATCGGTGGAGTATGATTGCGTTGGCAATACTGTGTACCAACCTCAAACCACTTAAACTGGAAGTAAATAATTAAATAAATAAATAATTTACCATTAAAAAGAGCGGTTATCAACCACATATGATCACAACTACGTATGCGGAGAAGAATAAAGTGATTTGCAGTAGCTATCTTACAATAAACCTATAAAGTCAGTACTTTTCCGTTCATGTTGTTTTTCCTGGGTTACATCCCTTCCATGCAGATTTATCTGACTCCAAGTATAGGTATTGATACTAGGAGCAATAGAACGTGGGTAGAATAAGGAACGTTCGCTTTTCAGTAGTCACAGTTATATGAACTGAGACATTAATGTGAAAAGCTACAATTTATTTTGGAACCAGGAATGACTTGGTGATGAGCTAGCACGCTAACACCGTAGACACCGGAGGGACTATTGTAACTTAATGAAGGCCCCTCCGTTGCTCCGGTGGTAGCGTTCTAGCTCATCTAGCGGGACCAGAGAAAATTGTAGCAATTCACACTAATGTCCCAGTTCATATAGCTGTGACTACTGAAAAAAAGAAACCTCCTGTTTCTATCCACCTCCTACTATTCCTCGTATCACTCACTCTTGCTATTAGTAACTACTCCTCCTAACCCCTCCACACGGGCCAAGTTGTCGGTAAACCCAGCTAAGCGGCTATTCAACTAACAATAGCCTACCACCCAACTCCTACAGTAGATAAGTTTCAATAGCACGCTACGTTTTCCATGAACAAATACTACAATAATAACAATAATAATAATAATAATAATAACAACTCAGAAGTGGGCATGACTGTCTTACGCAAACCTCAAGGCAGAGACAGAGGCACTTATAACAGACTCCCAGGACCAGGTAATTGCGACAAACTATATGAAGGCGAAGATAACGAAAACAGTCACTGACCAAAAATGCAGACTTTGCCGGTCTTTCAATGAAACAATCCACCTCATTGTATCAGGCTGCCTCATCCTGGCCAAGAAGGCATATCTGGACCGGTACAACGCGGTAGCAAAGCAACTCCACTGGAACATATGTAAGCACTACAACATAGATGTAGATTAAAAGTGGTACCAACATAACCCGGACACTAGTTGACACAATCGATGTTACAATCAAATGGGATACCCAGATACACACAGACAGAATGATAGTAGCGAATAAACCGGATCTGGTGGTGAAAGATAAGAATAGGAGACAGTGCCTTTTGATTGACGTGGCTATTCCATCGGACTTCAACACAACGCAGAAGGAGGCTGAAAAACAACTAAAGTACAAGGACCTGCAGATAGAGATACAGAGAATGTGGAACCTAAGAACCACAGTTATCCTATCATCGGGGCAACAGACCTCATCTCTAATACCACCGCAGAGCTAGTTAAGGAAATTCCTGGAAAACATAGTCTCCTACAAATGCAGCGGGCAGTGGTGCTGGGTACAGCCCATATAGTACGGAAAGTGCTATAGCAGAAGATCAGGCTATCATCGATGGCAATGTATCACCCTAGGTGCACGGTGTGCACTCGGCGGTACTCTGAAATAAAGCCTTAGCACATGCGCTAAGTGAAGTAGTATAATAATAATAATAATAAAACTTAATGAAAAGGTGAGTCAGTAGAGTTTCCTGAATTACCTTAAGGCAGCGCTACAATATCTCTATAGCCAGAGTGCGTCAAGAGATAGTGTAGCCCCATCACCGCGATCCGTCATGTTTCCGTCAAAGTGGCGCATGATTCAAATACACTAATGCTGGCACATCACTTGGCGTTGCGGTATTTGTGTAGCGTATTCGCTGTATTTGGCTAAATATTTGATGTGTTGACAAATATCACAAAAATGCCATCCTCACGTGGTCCAAACACGCAAATAACCCAATAATGTCACATATGTTTTCTTATACAGTGATGGACGTGATGTATTTGTTATAATTCAAGAAATGTTTATACTGTTTCGTTTTTCCATCCCTTATAAATGTTCTAGCCCTTATTAAAGAAAGATAATTAGTAGAATAAGAAAAGTCCAAATGTAGGGTAAGAAACCAGAATATCAATAAATCTCGATCACGCGCGCTCAATTGAGCGAAACACGTAAACCAAGTGTGGACGGTTCATGCAAATATTTGCTCTTATTTGAGTCCTTTGATGTGCGATTAAATAGCTCATCTACACTTGGCCTTGTTACAAGTACACAAATACGCAACGCCAAATGAAGTGCGGGCATAACTATAAAATGTTTCTTTCGTATGATGCACCACACGGGACGTTGCCAGTCAAATGCTTGCCTGGCCCTCCCGAGGCAACACGATGGGGTAAGCGGCGGCGGCCGCGACTGCTTGTAAAACTAAAACGCTTGTAAATTCTAAACCGTTGTGCAAATTTTACAATTTAAAGACATTCATCTTTCTTAAATGCACGAAACACAGAATGCATTTAATTGGATTGGGATTTATTTTTATCTACATGACTTACTCTCTTAAGTTGAAGTATTTTAACACGTCTATTTTTAAAACTTTTTTCAATAATTTTGGTTAACGCTTCTAGATAGACATACGCTGTCGGGGACATTTTTGTAGAACTCTTTGAGGCGAACAATATTGCCATCATTGTTGCCACATATCTCTAACCGTTTAGCAACGTATGCAATAATCTCTCTCCGAAGATTGATTTTCCCCCGATTTAATTGTCTATTATTGTTATTACCTATTACTTGTGATACCTAAGATAACAAAATACGTACGCAAACCTTGCCAGAGAATATATCTATGAATTAAGAAAAGAATCCCAAAAATCGGATTAGTGGTTCTCGAGTTTTAGGAGGTGTAATAGGTTTGCTGGCCGATATTCATTAAAGTGACATGAATTGAATGAATTCAATTGCGACGTATCTTGGAATTTTAAATTCGCTTCCCATTGACGAAAAAATTGTGCAGCCAATCTAACTATTGATGCAAAACCATTGCACATACTTTCTCATATACGCTTCTCCGTCTGCAGCATAGAGTGAAAAAATTCTATTGTGTAAATTCTATTTCTGGCGTGTTCCTCTATATTTTGGTCGTCTTCCAGTGCTCTGTCATGCTCAAAGTCGCTAGATGAGCTGGGCTATATGAACTGGGACATTAATGTGAAATGCTACATATTTTCTGGAATTGAACCCGGGATGACATGGTGATGAGCGACAACACTACCACCTGCGCCACCGCTGGGGTGAAACTTGACCCGCATCGGCCACATTCTCTCTAGACGTACTCTGGATTTAGTGTGCGCCGAGAGAGAGTGTGGCCCAGGGCCATAGATACATCTAAAGCCTTGGTGTGGCCAATGCGTGTCTAGATCTCTGATTGACTGCGCCATTTTTACGTCAAAAGGGAGCGAATCTAAAATTCCAAGATTCATTGCAATGGTATTTGTAAATTTCTTTAATAATTACACAAGAAGGTCACTCTTATGGCAGTTCGCCAGCAAACCTGTTACACATCTTAAAATTCGAGAACCACTGATCCTATTTACGCATTTCTTTTTCTAATTCATAAATATGTTCTCTGGCGATATTTTAATATATATTTTGTTACCTTAGGTATCACAAGTGATAGGCAATAACGATAATAGACAATTAAGTCGTGGGAAAAATCAATCTTAGGGGACGTATATTCGCTTACGCTGCCTAAACGGTAAGAGATAGGTGACAACAATGCGAGGCAATATTGTCCATCTTAAGGAGTTCTACAAAAAAAAGTCCGCGATAGCGTATGTCTATCTGCAAACGTCAACCTAAATTATCGAAAAAAGTTTAAAATCTAGACACGTTAAAGGACTTCAACGTAAGAGAGTAATTCAAGTAGGTAAAAATAAATCCTCTTCAAATTAAATGCATTCTGTGTTTTGTGTATTTGAGAAAGATGAAAACTTTAAATCGTAAAATTTACTCGAATAGTTTAAATTTCATAAGAGTTTTAGTTTTATGTGCAGCCTCCGCTGCCGCCGTCATGTGCTGCCTCGAGATGACCAGGCTAGCATTTGACTGGCGCGCTACCTGACTTTAGGTGCATCACGTGTAGCAAACGTTACTTGCATTAGTATATTTGAATTTACTCATAGGACTCTAACTATGGAATGCTGAATCCGTGCAGTGCGAGCGAGTCGGCCGCTCAGATGCCCCCCACCACTAGCCAGTGGTTAGCTCCGCGTAACACAATGGTCACTGACGTTTTGTTTTACGTCTGCTTGTCTTTAATACGAATTTTTAAGTTTTATTGTCAAAATAATACGACTAAAAAGGGTAATTGTTTTAATGAATGAAATAATTTCTATAACGCCTGTAAAATATATGTTCTGGAACAAAATGCCTTATCTTTATTACACATAAATCGTCTATATAATTACTTAACTAATCTAAGATATTCACGGCACACTTTCACCAATGTCCCCTTGAGATAAGTGCAGTAAAAGTATTGAACTCAGGGTTGCTTTAGGAGACGTCATGTAAGAGTTTAATGCATTCTGTACATTTCATATATGTCTCTATAGTAATTGTTATTTGTCAAGTCATAGATTTCCTTTATCACAGAGTCTTACTCTTCATCATCACTGTTCATAACATCGTAGGGTGCATGAAAACGTAATACTGAATTTTGATCATGTTCATCGAAATCCAAGTAGTTGCTTCCTGTAGATGCCTCAACTCTGCTTTCAAACATTAGTTGCCTAAGAGCTAATCTAAATTGGACAACAATTGGGTTATTGTTGCGTCAACCCCTAGCTCTAATACATGAGAATAGTAACTCCAAATGATCCTGCGAGAATTTGTACGTTAATACATAAAAAGAATCAGCTGATTAAGAAACCTATCACCTAACAATCAAATTGCATTAATGCAAGTTAAAAACCCTACAGCAAATGTTTTTCTTGCATGCTTTAGAACACTAACATTATCAATTTGCAATACCCTTATGTATTCCTATGAATCATCTAAAATTCTCATAAAACTATTTAGATTCGATTTGGTCAATGGTTCTTTTAAACCTAAACCTTATGGGTTTCTAGTATTTAACAGTCAAATAACTTGTCTATAATCCTAATAAACTTAATTGTTTCATTACAGCCTACAAATTCAGGGTGATTGCTCTTCAACAAAAAATTTAATGCATTAGCTATTCCACTCCTCAATACCTGCGCTGCCAATCATATATTCACTTTTTGTTGTAATAAAATACATGGGAATGGGAGAGCTTGATGGAAAACTTCAAACCTGGTTCAAGTAGATGGGCTTACTTCACTTTCTTGACCCCAAAAAATTGCTCTACTTCAGTAATAAATTAAATCTTATTAATAGCGGATTTTCATAAGAAAAATATATTAAAACACTTACATTAATTAAACATTAACTAATTCCTGTATTTATGTCTTGAAAATATTTATTTAAAAAATAATAAAATATATTACCGTTATTCTGTTAATAATTCTTCTTCGTTTCAGTGGCTCTGTCATCAAGTGGGGTGGAAATTGAAATAATGAAGGTACTTCATCTTTTTTAATCTTCTCCGCAAACCACCTGTTTCAAATGCACTGCCTTGAACATGTACCCTGGAAAGGCTAGGATTCCAGGGATTGAATCCTTTTCTTTTTGTAGCTGTAATCCATCGTTGACAAAGTTCCGGATCTTTGGGAAACCTACAAAACTTACTCAATTAATATAACATGAATTCCTGTGAACGTAAATATTATTATTACTTATTCACACGATTCTAAAGATAATTTACAATCCAATCTATTCCATTAGGATCTGTCATTTAAGCCATAAAGGACATTAAGGATTAAGTATCCAATAGTTTAAATAATTACTAAAAGGAAGCGTCTAATGTGAAAATGTTCTGTAGTTAACGAGACAAGCGATAAATAATATTTAAATTTTAAGTTAACATTTAGATATAAAATTAAATAATGATCTGTCAAGTCAAAAGCATTACTAAAATTTATTTTATTTTGAATTTTAGCGCTACTATTAACAAACAGTGTGGTAATACAATTCAATTATCTCATACTAACAATGAAAATAAGTAATCTTCATTATACTTACTTATGCGCAGATAAACCAGATTTCTTATCTACATAATTCTTGCAGTTATAGGCTACACAGTAGGTAGGCATTTCACTTCAGTGCCCACATAAACTGTATAATCATATAACCGCTTAAACGAAGCATAATCATCGACCACATTGACTGGTAGCACGGGCATATACTGATGCCATAGAACACAGAACTGTACTGGTGCCCAGTTGTTTACACTGGTTAGTGGGGGGGGGACGAATACATCCGGCTCGCTTCTCGACACACAGAGCCGCATGAGTCAGAGTTCTATTAATTCGCTCCGCCGCGCAAAGTGACCGACATCTGGTGGAGATGAGCGGACGTAGCATCGGAAGGGGGTTCTTCGGCGCTGGTTCACTGTCTCACTTCCCCGTTGCCGACCGATCGCTGTGGTTGTCAGCTACTGCGCTGTTTGGAGCGACCTGGGTGCGGCACTAGTAGGCACTTGTAGCCTGCTTGTAGCGTTCGCTCTCTGCTGACGAGTTAGGTTAAAAATGACCTCTCGGAAGTACTGTTCTGTTCCCAATTGCAAGAGTATATGTTTAACTTTCCTAAGGATTCGTACGTCCCAATACTGGGAGCTGTTTTCAAGATTAGCAGGCGCATTACAGACTAAATGAACATTAATGTTAAACATTTTAATAGATGAGTCAAATCACCACTTGCCTGCGGAATATTGGTTATATCAAGATAAATGATTAAGACCTTTTGATTTTTGTTAAGAAAGGTTTCTCGCTAACAATTAAAAACTTTTTGACTGCTTAGTCACCTGAGGGTGCATAATACATCTTCACACAGATAACAAATTAAAAATTCACAATAACCTGGGAATCAGTAGAGAAATTAATTATCAACAATGTAGGAGCAAAAAATGAAAGTAATATAGAGGTAATAATCTGAGTATTTCTCATTTCTGTAGATACAATATTAACCGAGTAATAGAAGGTAACGCCATGATCCCCGAAACCCGGAATACAAGCATTATTCGTTAAATAACTGGAAACTATCAGTTTCTCGCTAAACATGTGTGGGACCTTTCTTAACATGCATAATGCAGACCATTGTAATAGCTTTTTGTTTACTCGCTATCATGAAAATCAACAGTTCTGACAACAACAAAATTAGTATGTTTTCTACTTCAACAAAAATCACAATCAGGCTACCATTTTTTTTTTCATTTTGAAGTAATTTGAGTAAGACCCTTTTTAATGAAAATCAAATAGTTTTATTCATTTATATACATACATACACATTTCCGCAGTTTGACTCCATCTGACTTAGTCGGACTTCATTTTGAGACTAAAATAATAAAAAGATATAGAAACAATATTATTGAGACTTCGACTTATTTTTATTAATTTTTAACGATAGATGAGTTCTCCCGTGTCTAAACTGTCCTCCTCATGACTTTCTGTATCATGGATATCCATGGACGCTTAGCGTACACGTAAACGCAGTTAACACTTCGCAGAGCAAAATCAGACTGAGAGCAATGTGAACGCCAGAAAGCACCCTTCACAGCGCGACAGTGCTGCTCTCAAGGGCAACCCGGCGGCGCGAATAACGCGCCACTTTGACGGAAACATGGCGGCTCTGGTTAGTGGGTATAGATCGGCAACACTCTCTCAAGATGCACTCTACAGTTAGTAGATTGTTTATGGAAGTTTAGGGATCCTGGTTTCAACTTCATTGCCTCTTCACAGTCTTATTTCCACTTCTTTTCAACTTCACGGTTACCTTGTACCTCTTCGTTTTACCTTCGTGTCCTTCTTTGGACTAGCTTCGTCCTTGATGGAACCTTGGTGGAACTATACCAAGTGTCGCGTTCCCGAGGATGCGCATTGCAAGCCAATCAAACGTCATCCAAAAATACCACGTCACACAAGTTTCGTGCGCTTAAATTGGATTTGTCGTGGAGCAGAGTGATTCGTTCATTAATTATTTCGAATCGCTTTCTTCGTTGGATATTGCTCGTCATCTAAAACTAGTGTCAATAACACAAATACTTATAGCAAACTTCATTTCCCACCTCGCATCATCTCGTTATTAGCACCGCCACGGTCCGTTGTCTCCGGTCATGTTTGTTCGCGCCATCTTGATAACCAGTTTTGACTCACGGCTTCGTGTACCTTGACGAATTGTTTATACTATATCCAACCTTAGTTTCCGTTTCGTTTCAGCTTCGTTTTCCCTTCACATTTTCTTTTCCTCTTCGCACTTCTTCGTTTTTGCGTCAGGGAACTCAAAATAAGTACACTTGGTTAATACTAGCTATGCTTACATACTTTCTCATATTTTATGCATACATTCTTAAATTTGATAATATTTCATGTAGAAGTTTATAGTAGAGAAAATTAGTGTCTTCAGGTAAACTAAAGAAAATTGATAACGGTGCGCTCTATTAGAGTAATAATGCAATATTGGAATGCATTACATGTGCAAATTATTATCATAGCTTTCTATTGGCTTTTGTGTGATAAGTACTTGTGTTATGTTCTTGTTTGTATGTTATATGAAAATACTGATGAATTAGTATGTTATATATGAATGCATTTCTCTTTTTAGATGTTTTCTGTGTTTATATTAGTGAACTAGTTGTTTCCATAACTGAGGACTGACTGTGGGTTTAACCAAAAAACAAGTACCAAGGCTTTTGAGAAGAATAAAATACATATCAAGAAAACCAAATCTGAATGCCAATAACTACTTCTGAAATTAATGAGGAGAGGGTACAAATGCAACTGATAGTTTTTATAGGTGACAAAAATGTGAACAATGTTAGTAAAAAATATATTATAATTTAAAGAACTTTTTGAATTTCTTTCTTTTGACCTGATGAATAAAAAGAATCCACAAGCACGTGTAAGATTTGTAGTGTAAAACTTAAGTTACTAATTATTTTATCAGAGTTATACAATTAACTTGTAAAGAAAAGTTATTCATTTATTTTCCTTCTATGTTAATGTATTGTATTCATTTTCTGACATTTCTACTGGGAAATATTTATCATGTATTTCAGTGCAAGTCTCAGGTGAGGTGTACAGATCATGTGTTTGGGATTTTGTTTCATATTCAATGAGGTTTAATAAATCTTTGATTATGGAATTAAATGTCCTATCTCTTACTTGTATATTCATGAGTAGAATGGTGGTATTTCTTAAATCAGAATAACAAGTGTCAATCATCAACACAACAGTTGTGTTTAGGATAATATTCACTGTCTGCCCGGTTCCACCACCCTTTGCTGAAAAGTGCCACGTAATTCAGGAATCTTCCAAAATAAAACTAATTGTTAGTAGATAGCACACACTACTGCATTTTGCTTCCTTAATGTTAAAAAATTATTGACTTCAGTAAAAGAAGTTACCACTACTATCAGTATTGATAATTCTATTATATATTTTTATACTCAGCATTCACTAGTTAATTAGTCCAAGAATGCAAACTCATTACTTTAAAAGTTTTTCTTTTTCACATCTTTGTATAAAGCCTTCAGTACTGATGGATTAAAATAATTTTTCTTAAATAAATGTTTATTAATGTTCCTCATTGTATGTAATAGATTACTTGTATGTTATAAACCTTGACACAGTTGTGCACTGTATCTTCCTAAACCTGTCATGAACAGGTTTTAATTCTGGTATTTGTTTTGGCATTTTCATTAGAATTTTAAGTACAAAAAAATTTATATGACAGTAATTTAGCTTATTGTCCTCCAAATGGGTATATAGTTTTTAGCTTCAATTTGTGTAGGGGGAAAACACGTGGATAGGGAAGAAATATACTTTTGTGTAATTTTAAGTGTGAATTGCCACAGAATCAGGATATGAACTGATAAAGGAAGTAAGTTAAGTAGTTAGCTGGATCAGGAATGGTACTTTCTTTTTTTTGGGGGGGGGGCGGTTTACGGCTC
>NNCF01136748.1:5143-26708 GCA_002313205.1 Laupala kohalensis
AAATATATGTCCCCATGGTTCTCAAACATTGTGTTAAAAAAGTATTCTGGAGCATAATCAGGTATGAAAGTAAGCAAAAATATGGTTGGACATCTGATAGTATTTTAATCCTTTCCACTATGTAACTAAATGTTTAAATTGTTTTGATAGTTGTCATGTTATAAATGGAACTTTTATATTAGTATAAATTTCACATGTTTTTACCAAAATGTATCATGCTTTCATTCAATATACAAAGTACGTGCATTCATTCAATACATGTTATACACAAACATCTTGACAAATGTGTGACCAGACACTATCAATAGATAGTTCGAATGAAGATACTGACGAACCAAACAACCGGAAGATTTCATTTTCTAGTAGATTTCTTCCTCATAATAATTTTTACTAAGGTATTACAATTTTCTAAATCCATAATGTTACCTAATACTCAATTCCCTTCACGCAGACGTATTTAACATTACTTTACATCATCACATATGTTACTGATGCTATTATTTTACATCATCACATTATTTTATATTACATATGGTTTTGTAAATGATTTCTCATGTGCATTTCATATCGACTGTTGCGTATTGTTTGTATCAGAAATTTGAAATCTTATTAGGAAGTCACATAAACTACTTTGTGAAACTCCAAGAGAAAAAATTCAAACAATCAACTACTCAAGTTTTAAAATTACCGTATAAATAGAGTGAACCACTTGATATACGGTGTATCTATCTACACATCAAATAAAATTGTTTTTCTCACCTTTATTGAATAAGGAACTGGTTGAGTTCTCAATACTGGCTTTGTAATACTAACCCACTGTTCTTCTACTGAGCCATGTAATAGGTTGAAAAAAAAAGAAAAAACTTTGGAAACCTAGAGTGTAAATGTTCAGTACAAAACACAAAAATTTAAAATCTCCTAAAGTGTTTTGGTGGATCTGAAATGTTGTCAATTTTTGCAGCAAATCTCTCAGTAAGTTTTCATGTTCTTTTTTCTCCTAACGCAGACGTTGATCCTAGACAAAAAGTTACACGAACTGCTAGATTGGAAAGCTACTAAAAGGATAATAAAACGTAGGACCCCTCAAAAGTACAAGCTCCTGGAAAAGGTGATTTAGAGGTATCTTTGAGGGAACATGATAAAGAGAAGAATGGTATTGATCGAAATTTCCTTTTTTTATTTTCAGATGTGCTATATTATATCCGATTTTTTCAATTACAGATAAATTAGAACACATTTCCTTTTTTAAATCAAACTTTCCACTTTTTGTTCACAAACATTCGAATTGTGACAAGTAGTGATGAACATATTTGCATATTCATTATTGACTATATCTCCAACTATGGTTGGAAGGACAAGCGAATAAAAAGACTGAAGACGGAGTAATCAATTCAGAAAAGCGAAGTCCGTTTGTAATTAAACATAGTTCTTTACTATCCAAGAAATCGCATTCAATTATGTTTAAAAATTAGTAGTCATATTTTTTAATTATTCAGATTTTCTTTTGCGTTTGCTCTTTTGAAGATTATTAAGCTAAAGATATCATTGATACAGAAATAAAAAATATATTTGTAAATTCCTTTTATTGTATTTCGCTTTTGCAGTAAACATATAAAACCTTGATAAAAATTACATAAATGTGAAACTGGAAATTTGCGTCTTGATATATTTTTAATTGAAATATTTTACATTCGAACATTATGTCTATATCAGGAATACTTTTGTGGTGACATATACCTGCATTACATTTATAAAATCTATACGATAGCAAAAACATCTAATTAATCCAGCGTCCAATAATAAAAGAGATAACAATGAAATATGTTAATTACATATTATTTTGTCTGGCCAAAAATCCACCATGCGGCTCGCGTTCACGTTAAACTACATTTTTGGTGCAAAAATAGATTTTAGATAAATATTGTTTATAAGTATTGCATATTGAAATCACCGAATATCTAAACTCTGCCGTCAAAGACAATGCACAGTTATTAGGAATGGCAGATTATTTTTGGTTGATCAACCGTCCTTATTCCGTTATTAGTTAATCAACCATCCGTGTACTATTCCTAAACTTTACATATTTTTAAAAATCTGAGAAAAGAATTTGTGAAAAGACGTCTAAGTGATGACATAAAATATGATTGTCTGAGATTAAAAATTTGTATTCACTGACAATAACATCTCAAAAAGCAGTGTAAATATATAGTCTATAACTCCTAATTTTTTTTTTGTGCATGGTTAATTAATATTGAACAAAGTATCTTATAAAAATTAACCCATTCCAATAGGGTAGAGCCTTAATTTTAATTTTTGTTTACATTGTATTTATTTTACAAAGTAGAAGCGTGGAACTTACTCTTGAACGTAGGAGCGTTGATAAGACATATTCTCAGTATGACGAACTACAACTTTACGTCTCCAACGCAATAGATACGGCAAAGAGTATAAATTATGATAATATTTTCGAAGCCTCTGATTGTTTGTTCTTTTTCTATTAACAACTTTCATGTTTTTCTTTCTCTCCGTCCAAGTCCATGTGAAAAGCTCTGCCGCAAAAACAAAACAATTGATCAGATGTCCCGCTCCCAGAATGTAGAACGCCAAATGCACGTGTCTCCATCCTAACGGATATGGTTTGAAAATATTGATGCCTGGTGTAACCATTCGTATATTTTTGTCATGCATTGATTTTCGAAAGGATCGTTCGCTGGCAGTATTCATGATATCCGTTTCCACAATTCGTTGTATCAAGCGGTTAGTCTTGCGTCCAAGAGGCCAATATTTACGGGATAAATAACTTCGGAACGAGGTGGTGCTGACGCACTCCTTGACACGAATCAGCCTCGGGAACCTGACATATTAAAAATACATATTATTGTTTATATTGAAGCACTTAATGAAATAAGACAAACCTGAAGTACAACAATATCATAATTGAATCAAAATAATTAAAATACAGTTAAAAAAGGTAAACAATGAAAAGCCACCATACGCACTCCATGTGAACATGACAGTGATTCGATGTTTTATAAATGGGGTACAATCAATATAATAATATAGTCTGTGCAAGTATATTACTCAAAGGGAGAATTGATTATGTTAAAAATATCAATGCATTAAATTTCATTTTATATCTTAGGATGCTTAGTAAAATTTTTAAAATATTGAAGAACAATTCTTATAACTTATCATACGTATCATATAATCACTTTTAATCGAATCTGTAAATAATGAATTGGAAAATGACGTTTCAGATAACACACACAAATGTTATTTCAGTGTGCACTTAGCACTGATCACGGCTACCTCTAAAATGTGTACCACACCTTCGAACTCATAATTCTCCGAAACATGCCAACGAACAAATGGCAATGGCCAGTGACTCGTCTAATCTCGTTTTCATTTAGTTGACGGAGCAAACAATGTGTTTGTAAACGAGAAATTTAGTTTCACAAATAGATTCTCAATAAAATATTTCAATGTAAATATTCGAAAAACGATGGAATATTTTTGTCAATTCGAATTTGGATTCTACATACCATAAAATAATAGTGTTTGAGGAGAAATTGTATAATTCTTGACGGCTCAAACGTTCATTATTGCAAATAATAAACCGGCTATCCATGAAAACTAAATTTATAAAATCCAGTTTCTATATGATTATGAAAACCTTAAAAAATCAATATCTATGCAGAGTTGTTGTAATTTTGACTTATTGCAATAGCTTTTCGAAAATTCGTTTGTAAAACTATTTAAACGTCAAGTGAAAGTAATAGTTTTAATCACTCCCTTTCCATCTTCGCAAACCTCACCACTTGCACAAAAATGTGTGAAATAGGAAACTATTTTTCCAACTAATTTTCTCAATTTATTGTCACACTCCTCAATCCTCCAAACGTTCAGCACAAGACTGAGATCCAAAGGGTGAGGGTACGTGATTTTTAACACCACTGCTTGATCAATGCACAAACCTTATTTCTCTCCAGAAACATATAATGACGTCAAAAATATTGTTTGTGTGCCTTCTTCTAAGGTGTTATTCGCAACTCGGAAAACTCAGATATACATGTGTAGTATTAAAAAGGGGATTTCAAAAGCAAAGAGTTACGGGCTAACACACAGTATTTGTCACTTGACATTTTAAGTACAGTAAAAAATCAATTAAAACAATGGCGAGAAATACCATAAACAAGGACGAGATCTTCAAAAATATACGAATCATACGACGAGTACATACCCGTTATCCATGAGAAGCGTATTCTGGACTATATATGGAACTGAATTATCTCCCAATACGAATCCATTTTTGTGACATTTCTCAGTGTTTGTGGCTATCTCTACCAACCTAGAATTATCATTATGACCTGTGAACTTCCGTCCAAGGCGATTCATCAATGGGTCCTGAACTTCGAACAGACGCCCCGTCTCCACAACACCATACAAAGTATCCAACTCAGTATCCACATCGTGTAGCGTCGTCAATGGTGGTTCGCCTTGCGGGACGGACAGGTAGCTAGTGGATTTACTCTGGAGTGCAGCGAGTAACACCACGCCAAGCAAAGCTGTTCCCCAACGAAGAAGTCGAAGGCGTGTGTTACCATTGATCTAGAAGTACGACACTGCATTGATTGCCTTTGTTTACCTATTCATTCTGTGTGTCTATTTAACAGGTGATTATTTGAAAAAGTCAAGGTAGCATGGGGAACTGGAAACTATTAAGTGGACAAAATTGAATATTATAGTAACGTTTTATAAATTATTTGTTGAGTAGACATGTCAAATATATCCACGATACGGGACGTTACACAGACATAGACAATTTAAGAATAATCTGGTCCAGAAAGATAAGCACACTGAAACCGTTATTGCAACGAAAGAAGCGAAGAAAAAATTAGAAGAAGGAAAGTTATGAGACGACTGATAAATTACGAAAGAAAAAGACCCCAGTAATAACAATGTTGGGTATGAGTTAAGAAACGAGAACTGAAAATGTAAAAATAAAAAACCATTTCAAAAATGAATATGATAGAAATAAAATTAGAGAGTCTGCCTAACGTTATATTGATAATTAAGAAATGGAACAAGATAGTTTTTGGAGGCATACATGGAAAATATTCCTAAATAAGAACTATGGATTACAGATAAGTACAAAGGATGATGACCTAAATTATATTAATCAATGCAAAATAGAACATCTTGGTCATTTTTGTTAAAATATGAGAAAAGTTTATTGGTTGGGAAGAATTCATTAATACCATAGGCGAAATGCGACTGATGAAAAATATTGGCGCCATTGCAATTCAGCAACTAGCGGAGTCCGTTCTGACGAATTAACAGAAGCACGAAATGAAATGAAATTTTGCGAAAATGACGGAAAGGAAAAATGCTTCGCAATGCCTTAACTACGTAATCCCATTGTCCCAATCTACATAATTTACCAATTTCAGTTCCAATGAAACTTGGTCAGTTTATTAAATAAATCATTATCCTGTCATACAAAGGATAAAATTCAAAGGAGTTTTATGTCTTAAAAGATAATTAACATGTATTTGGTCATACAAATTTCTACTTCTGAGCTGTCTCTTANGAGAATTGCTGCTATAGCAGTGTGTTTGTACCCCATATACAGAAAATATAATTTTGAGAAATATTCTTTAATATGCTTTCCTTTTTGCTTCCCTTAAGATCTGTAACAGACAATGCCAAGAATTCCTATCAACAATAATACAGAAATATGCACTTTATATATAGAACTATTTACATAATATTGTCAAAATGACCAGTCTCACGATTCATAATTTTTGTGTTTTCGTAACTAATATTTAAACGGATAAAAGGAGTTACAAAAATCACTTTTCCAGTGTCACGAGCCAGAAAACAGTTATTCGAGTGAAGTACTTAAATCAAAACCTTTTAGGATATTAATTTTTTAGCAGCAGTACTTATATAAGAAAGGAAACATGTAATATATTATTGTTTCAAGTAGTGAACATTAGATTTTCTGAGAATTTAAATGCAAAAATATTCGTGAAGTCTAGGCCATGAAATTACTGAGCACTTCACACCAAGAACCTCAATGACATCCAGGTACATTTTTTAAATACTGATTCAACTAATTAAATGCGTGAGAATATATAATTAGCATCCAATGAAAGAAAAAAATATGGATAATGGCAGGTAAAAAACAGATTTATTGCTTTTGATTTTGAAGATGTGATTTTTCAAACATCTTGAATTTTTGTAATGAATAAGTTAGGAATAATCGTATTCTAAACTCTCTATGTTATTTATTCACTTATCCATTATTTTTATTTCGTTTGTTTAAGATGGTTTTCAGGTATAATTTGCTAAAAATAATGAAATTAAACAAGAAAAATCTACGGAAATTTTTTACTCGGAAGCGTGCGTTTCAAAATCACCATTTCCTGGAATTATGTAAATAGTACAGCGAAAACAAAATTTAGTTGTAATTCATTTCAATAAAATACATTTTTTAAAAAATTCTCGATTGTGGAACAAACACGGAGAACAGAAGAAAAAAATATGAGTTCAATATTTAGGAAGAACAAAAATTATGTTAATAAATGATTTTTAATAATGGCAAAAACATCCCATAAATAATAACATAAGTTTCTCTCAACTAATAATCTTTTTAAATATCTGAAGAATTACACATAACGCCATACCTTATACAAACCCGTGATGAATATGGACAGTGTCGTGATATGTAAAAGGAGAAGTCCTTCCTTCTCTCCAGAAAGAAACAGAGTTAATGCAAGCGCGGAGATGGAGACCACGATTGTCACTTCTGCAGCTGTAGAAAAGGTGTTCACTAAACTCTCCACGAATGGTATTATTGGTGGTTTACAAGTATAAATGCAAACATTTTGTAACTGTCAAGAAACAAGAATTTCATGTTATTAATTACAAATTTATCTGGGAGATTATTAAAGACAAATATTTATACCATATAATTTTACATCCGCATAAGTAAAGTTAGGTGATTTGGAAAATTTTCGGTGCAAAGTATTTTTTCAATGAATTTCATACAATTTATAAATTACTCTTTTTGTACGGTGTATACTACTTTTATTCCATAGGTTGTTGATTGAGAGAGAAATCTGGACAATGAGAACAATACATGCATGCAGTAGCGGATCTATTGGGAGTACAAACGGGGTCATAGCCTGTTGGACATGAACTCTCAACTGATAATGGCATAATTGACCACTTAAAACAATACATTTGGTTTCTATTGTTACTACATAAATATTTACTTTTTACTATTAACATTGATATACAAATTTCTACATGGAATTTCTACTCAGGACCTGTGGTCCGTTAGTTAGCTTAAACGCGTGACTTCACGCAATCCCACAGGAAAAAGTAACTCGGCGTCGTGTCCCAAGAACTGGGGAGATCCCTGAAGATGACATTCTGAAGGTGGTAAGATCGATAGATTGTCATCCATATTATAGTTTTCCAAGACACAATCTACTATGAGAAATGTCAATTGACTATATTGGTTGCGTTATTTGAACACTGTAATTATGTAAATGAAGATCGTTGTTCCGAAATTGCTGCGTGGTGCTTCTCTAAATGCTTATATCCTGCGATCGAAGATGAAACGTGTTTATGATTTTTCGGGATACTCTCTTACCAATGTGTCTTAACAATAGTAATTGAACCACTTAGCACAAACTTTTTAATTACTCGTTGAACTGTCGATGAATCAGGTACGTTTTGCAGACCGAAAATTGTCACAATAAACGAACGTTCTTTGTAATGGTAAAACGTTTTGAGGATGATGACGCTTTATTGGACAGTAAAGTAATTCATTTTCCCTAACCGAATTTCTCTAGATGCCAGATGAGCAATAAATAGGGTTGTCAACCTACTAGAATGAAATTGACACGAAATTTAAATTTTGTATTCTAATTACGACACACAACCACATACAAATATGAGAAATGAAATGTCTTTCAAACAAAAACAAAAACAATAAAAATCAATGTATGAATAAAACATTTTCCAAACAGACGAATCAAAATGTACAAGAAATATTCATGGTCAAAACTCTCGTTCTATTAGAGAACACGTATATGACACGAAGACCACAAAGTGTAATGGCGATAAAAATTATTTAGAAGAGTAAAGAGACAAATTATGTTTTTCATTTACTATCACACTTAACTTGATAAATTAAAGGTCGTTTTCATGTTGCTCATTTCTTTATTGGTATTAGAAAGCTTTTTCGGCTGCATAGCAACCATCATCAGTAACATACATTGAGTGTTAAGGAATATTTTTGGCATTGCTATGCAGCCGAAAAAGCTTTCTAATACCAATAAAGAAATGAGCAACATGAAAACGACCTTTAATTTATCAAGCTTTGATAATGTTGCTAAAGCTCCACAATTACCAAGTATCACACTTAATAAAGAGAATTGAAGATCGCTCGTCCTCCGATTACGGTAAAATTCACGATGTGTCTAGTGAGACACACAAACTGAGCCTAACTGGCACTAGTCATTAACTGGCCCAAAGGAGATATATTCATACAAAGAATATTGAAAAGTGTGCAAACTGTCATACTAACGGAACATATACGATAGAAGTGAGACATAACGTATTGCCATCATTTTACATTTAAAAAACTGAAATAAAATTGTTCTATTGATTATGAATTACCTCATGCGGCAAGAAAACTTGAAAGTTCTTCCACCAGTGCTGCTTTTCATTGACGTTGGTGAGCAGAATATCTGCTCGCCCGTGATGGAGGGCGGCAGCGAGAGCAGAATAGGTTCCATTGGGGTACTGTGAAGCCATTGCCTTAGCCTTGCTATAGCACAGTACACGTATTTTCAACACCTTAGCCATGAAATCTACAGTCACACCAGCTCTGTTATCTCTCATTTTATGATAATTTAGACACAATGCTTCATCTTTTTGATTTCGCGAAGATCTGGAGAAATATTACAAATACAGATTATATAAATAAAATTCACTTTTTATTTCAGATGTAGAAAATGTTCCTTTTAATGTGCTAGTTTAGAATACTGAAGACGAGATAGTTTAAGTTGAAGGTTATGAAATTAGAATGATTAATATGAAACAATTAAATTTTTTTTTCAAACATGAGATGAATATATTATGAACCAGTACTCAGAATAATTTATCACAACAATTTATTGTTAATTACATTTTAAAACAATGTCATATTTTTACATTGAAAGTAGAAAGATCTGTATCGTTAAGTATTGACAAGTAATTACTAACACATCAACGTAGATCATGTTTGGTTACTCCAGCTAACCGGACCACCTACTAACATTAGCCCACACCACAAACTTCCTACCTCCAATCACCCCATGTAGATAAGCATTCATAACACGCTACATCTCCCATTTACATAATCTGCAAGAAATATTTTTATCTAAAAACCCGGTCGCATTTCTGAAACCAAATATCAAAATATTGTAAATTATGTCCAGCTAATTGTGTTGGAATTACGGTGACATCACGAATTACTTCTGAATACTAGCTGTTTCATTTCCTTCAACTTCGTGTAGATGTAAAAATAATCGTGTCATAATTAAGCATCCTATTTGAGACAAGTCCCGTTAAACATGGGTTTAAATTAGAAAATGATTTAACCTGGAAAACACTACAGGATATCCATTTATCTTCATATTCCTTCTCCTTGTGAGGAAAGCCAATCGCAGTTTCTGCACGTGAGGTTGAAGAGAAGGACGACGAAGGGGCTCCAGCATCAAGGCTACGTATCCCGGCACGATTGACGTGACTTCTTCAAAAAATTCATCGACCGAGGTGATATCTGAAGATTCAAATCCTGAAGCATCTGTTGGTGCATTTTCTTGACTAGAGACTAAACTGAAGCTATCGTTGTCTGGGGCAACTCCAGTGGTATACAGACACTCTGCACGAGCAAAAGCCTTCTGCGCCGCTGAGCCCTCTTTTACTGAATGAAGCACAGCAAGAAACTGTGAACGTATAGACCACAGTTCAGTGGTCTTCAGTGCGAGAAGGAGACGCCAGAGAAGCAGACGAGGAGGTCCAGGAGCCGGAAGGAAGATGACACGCGCTGGCTCTGGCATTGGAAGCTGAATAAACGAAACCAAATTGAAAAAAGAAATTTTCCATTATATTACGCATACAGCGATAATAAAGTTTTAAAGCAGCGCTGTCCAACTTATTCCGAGAGACATTTTCTATATACTTTCGATCAAACAGGCCGGCTTGAAATAGATTTTGGCAAAATTTTACCCGACGAATAAAACAAATAGGTCATTTATTTAGTTGTAACATATTTTGATTTTTATCAACTTCTAATTTTTGTTTTCATATTTCTATATTTTTATTTTGTTTTTAAGCTACAAAATAGAATGGTATATTCCGTTATTCAGGAAATGTATTTTAATACTTCGTTTTCAAGTAAACTTTTTCGCTAGTGTAATGTTTGACTGGGTAATTCTAACCACACTTTTCTATTTCTCTCACCAGACAATCTACGTCAAATATCAATTCTGACAGCATTAATGTTTTACACAGAGTTGTGCTTCCCAACATTTGATGACGTTTTGACGCAAAATGTACATAAATGAAAATTATGAGTACAAGACTTAAAGAATGTTTGACAGCTCTGTTTTAAAGACAGCTGTTTGCACTAATATAAAATAATATATAATTTAATTCATGGCGACATTCCACCAATTAGTTGATACTAGAAGTATATTACCAAACAAAAGTTTATTTTTATAATGAAGTCAGTAATCTGACATCCAATTGCATCAAAATAATTAAAATGTTTCTGGAATTCAAGCGCCACAGACCATTCGATTGTATCCTTCATATTCATACTCTTACGCTTTTTCATGGGGTAAGCGGGTATTCTCAAATAATATACTACAAAGTGAAACTTTCTCACTTTTTGGAATCAATTCGTCCATGGCACTACGATACAATTGTACATACAAGTAACATTTCAAGTCTGTGCGACATGTAGAACTGAGTTTGAATTTCGATTCCGTCCAAAATTAACCAAAGTATGTATATATCTCTTCAATATTTTCAATATTATTAAATACTTAAAAAATTATTCACTATTACCAACGATAATTTATGAAAAGATGTTATCCACCATTGAAAGAATATATTATATAATATCGTAAAACATTAGATTTTTAAGGCAGTAAAAGAGAATTATTCTCAAAGCCTTAGATTATTTCGGAATGCAGAATGGTACTTAATGCTTAGTACATGCACCTTAGGTGTGAGCCATGTCCTCAGCGCTTGAGGCTTCGGAGCGAGCACCGTCAGAGGCAGCTGAGAGTCGATATATGCAAGAGCAGATGCGCGAGAATCCCTCGGCGCCAACACAATCGTCACCAGCAGTTGCGACGGGTGTCTCTCCGTCGCCGCGGATAGCACTTGCGCTAGAAGCCGAATCTTGGAGACCGTCTGCGGTACATCTGCAGCCAGTGCACGTCGGCCACTGGGTCGTGAGGCGCTATCGACGCTAACGATTGGCAACGAAGCCAGGAACCACAACAACATAATGATCATTGATGAAGTAGAAGAAACCATGAAGAGTGATGTATCCATTCGATGATCCTGTGAGGAATATTATGATATATGATTAGTCACTCTGACAGCAGATGATTTGATAATGAAGAAAATATTTACATTTTAGGAAAATTATTTTCTGAAATGTGAATGGATTTCAATGCTGAATTTTGTAGGAGTTTTGGATGTTAAATGTGAACGCTCCAGAAGTGATTTGTTATGCAAAAATGAGAATTCACAACATGGATGATACAATGAAGGAAGGTGTGGAAGAATTAAAAAAAATATTTTAAGGAAAACTTAGTCGTCTCAAGGAAAACTTATGGACACTTAAAATGTGACGGGAACAACCCGCGTTTCGCTTCATCATGAATTGTTAATTATTTTATACTGAATATGCAATAAGTCAATTTAAATTGATCCATGTAAATGTATGATAGTGTGTGAATTCACAAGAAAACAGCTAGCTTTCCCAAATTGAATTACGCTTTATCATTTTACTTGCAGCAAAACTTTTGTTTTTTATTTTCCACATAATTTACCGAAATTACTGTTCGTCTGCTAAATACGATTATTGATAAACCAGTATTTCACAATTCACCTCCACAAATAGTGTTATTTTTACTTCACGGAAAAAAATGTTAATAATTTTGTTGTTTTTTTCATCCGTAGACCCAGCAATTTAACTTTTAAACATTTTCATTAGTTCACTCAATAAATATGAAATAATCTACAAATAACTACTAGAGCTATAAAATACAAAACTTTGCTGAAATCGATGATTGAAGAAAGTAAAGAAAATATGTTAACTTGTTCTAAATTCTACTTGCTAATGAGATATTCACCTGAACGTTTCTTGGTTTCACAAAGTGAAATTCTCTACGCAGAGAGTAAGACACAAATGTCGATGGAAGGAAGTGCGCCACGGATTTTTTTTCTACCTCCTCCCACACTCAAGGAAAATGAAAAAAATTATGATCGAGTGAGTTCGTATGTCCCATTGTCGAATAACTGCTTAATGCAGTTGGCGTGTCAGGATGTTTTGTAAGAGCGATCGATAAATCTTCCCTAACGTACATGCTTCACAGTTACGTGTTGTGATCAAGGCGCTGATACCTGATACAGCAGAACACGATGTTACAGTCCATCAACTAAAATGTTTTGCTAATGTCGCGTAGATACGTGCAGCAGCACTCGAGTAGCTATTTGAACATCGCGCCGGACACAAATTGGTGACTCACCACATTACGGCTAAATTATCCCGATGCTCAAGACATCTGGGCAGAAAGGCTGTAGCTTTGCGCCGCGTATGTGCTGTTGCTCCTTACCTGCCACTTCAGAGTTCAGAACAGACCTAACCGGCATCTGCTCATGACCTAGTCCTTCAGTACTGGTAGACCTCACGGCTCCAGGTCCAGTCTGACCGCCTGGCGCTCCGCGCCTGCGAAGCACGCCGGCGTTATTCTCTTCCGGAACGGTACGGGCGAGTCACCAGCGCGGAGCATTTCCTCTACCGGAGCTCTGGGTCACTGCCATAGAACTACTACGTAAGTGCATTTCATGACTGAATAAATTGCTGTGGCCACAAATGGAAAAAAACCCTATTATTGCTCCTTTTCATAAAATAGATTAGGGGTAGATAAGTCCTCAGTGACTTAATATTTAATTACTTCGTAGGTGTGGTTTCAAATAATCCTCTTCTCTTTTAGACCACGCGACAAATGGTGTCCGTGTGGGGTATCAGAAATTAAATCCCTCTTCTTCACCACGCGACATTATTTTATATCCGATTTCGTGCGGAAATATATATTTGAGGTCAGTCATATTTACTATAGAAGATAACGTAAAAACTTAGTCAGTGTAGAGTGAGTTTAAATAGCTATGGCAAACATAGAAAAAAAAATTTCATTTTCAGTTTTTGTTGTGTAAAGTTTTGAATTATCTGTGATATCGATTAATGCGTTTTCTTTCGTGAAATAGGTAAATCGTTAAGCTTTCTTTTGTATTACTTCCATTTCTTTAATTTCATATATAGATGTGGTCATAAATTTTCAGAACTTTATTGTATGTTCATGTAAGTGTCCACCTACAATCAAGTAACTTGTTTTTGTCATAGAATATGAAATGTATTCAATATATTGCCNGTTCATGTAAGTGTCCACCTACAATCAAGTAATTTGTTTTTGTCATAGAATATAAAATGTATTCAATATATTGCCGTCTAATAATTAAGAAGAGGGCGATAAATCTGCACATTTATCTGCTGAAGATAAAATATTTATGGCATGATTCCTAGAAACAATTTCATCAATAGGTACACAAAATATATGTCCCCATGGTTCTCAAACATTGTGTTAAAAAAGTATTCTGGAGCATAATCAGGTATGGAAGTAAACAAAAATATGGTTGGACATCTGACAGTATTTTAATCCTTTCCACTATGTAAATCATATGTTTAAATTGTTTTGATAGTTGCCATGTTATAAATGGAACTTTTATATTAGTATAAATTTCACATGTTTTTACCAAAATGTAGCATGCTTTCATTCGATATAAAAAGTACGTGCATTTATTTAATTCATATTATACACATACATTTTGACAAATGTGTCACCAGACACTATCAATAGATAGTTCGAATGAAGAAACTGACCAACCAAACAGCCGGAAGGTTTAATTTTCAATCAGAAATTTTAAATCTCATTAGGAAGTCACATAAACTACTTTGTGAAACTCTAGGAGAAAAAAATCAAAGAATAAACTACTCAATTTTTAAAATTACCGTATAAATAGGGTGAACCGAATACATTACTTAATTCTATTAACGAGTAAAAACAAATTTTTAAAAACCCTTTTTTCTTCGCGAGGGCACTAATGCTGATTTTTGTGCTCGTACTCTGTTTTGCGTGTTCGTTGATTCAGTTGGCGAGTCAGAAAGAATCTACTTACCTAATATAACATCGTAATATTCATCAGTACAACTACAAAACATTATAATCTCTTTTTATATTTCATATCGTTGTGTTTCACGAAAAACACATGAGTAGAGACATGAAATACAATTTATGCGATAGGTAAAATAATCGTTTTTTTATGTTAACATTAATTTCTATAACTTAATTTTTATTAAAGACTTTCCTCAGAGTTACTAATTATTTTTTATGTATGGCGTACAAATAATATATTTTTTTCATAATTTTAACATATATCCTAGAATTATATGGCCGATTTTCACACTGCATTACTTGATCAATTTTTTAGGAAATTTTTTTTTTTTTTTCAATATGATATATACTGAAAATATATATCACAGTACGGGTTATATAATATATTATCTTGTGCAAATTTAATTGAACAATAACGATATCTTAGTTTTATATGTTTATTGTTTAATAAATTTGCTCCGGATAATATGTTATATGCTATTCTATGATTCAAGTTACGATTGGATATTTTTGTTATATGAATATTTCAAATGATTCTTCATAATCTTTTTGGTTCACACATATATACTCGAAATTTTATTGTTTCGAAATTGTAATGTTTTCGAATTTAATTGATTACAAAGTATGACAGATCCCAACTCGGGATGAAAGAAAGGAATTTCTACTTCCTCACAATATCTTTGCTTACGCTGTTTGTTAGCATATTCTCCGATTTTTCCCGTTAGACCGCTGTCAGGATCCTCCGCATTCTCGGGAAGAAGTAGAGAGAACGCACATCTTAGGTCATCGACGAAGTTTTCTCCTCCTCCACCTTCACGTACAGAACCTGCTCCTTCGCATTTTTCCCGTTACCCCACATGTCTACAAATATCAACTGCGTGCGATGAGTGTAGCTATCATTTCTTCGTCTGATAAGACATTCGCTGAGGATGAATTCATTTACATTATTTGTGTACAAAATCTGTATTTTTATTTTCTTAACATATACACCGAATATACAACACGAAGGAATTATCCATGCAGTGGAAGATAGGGAAGCTGTCTGTTTTTATAAAGAGAGATCGGGGCAAAAGTGATTCATATTCTTATCGACAGATCATGCTCATGTCGACATTATGCGTGGCACTAGATAAATGGGTAGAGAGGGAAATTTCGCTAAGGATAGAGGGGGAGAATAAGTTTTACGCCCATTAGTTCGCTTTCAGGAAAGAGAAAAGTACGGAAGATGCGATACGTCGACAACATTTGTGAAATATTATAAAAGACAACCGAAGTGAAGGTATACATAATGTTAGATTGCGCCAACCAAACCGCGTTGTAGTTGGGTACTTCTTAAGTATGGTGTGCCAAAGTTGCTCAATCCTTGAAGATAACGAAAGAAAAATGGGAGTTGTGGTTACAATGACGATATTTAAAACATGGACAGAAAATATATTTCTAAAGATGGTTGCATGAATTTTGTATTCATTGTTAATAAGAATTGTTGTATAACATTGTAAGCACACAAAATAAACTGACAATTCAAAAATATATTGGTAAACTGTCTCTATTGAATGACAGAGTAATAGTTTTCTTTCACATTTCAAGGAGAAAAAGAGTAAATTCGGAAGTGACTCCATTCCAAAACGAGAGAAAGCAATTCAAGTTTTTTCAAAATTGTTTCTCAGTTTTAAAAGACCTGGACGGGTTGTCTTAAGTCCGGGAAGAAAAAATTCTTGATGTTGCTGGGAAATTCAAAACATCATATAACATCTTGACTGTGGGTAAATTCACCAGCAAATTTAAGTAAGTGAAAATAAAACACTGATTCAGTTACTTGTTGACACTTCCCTGTATGGAATGAATGAGGTCACTTGGAAATCTTCAAAATAATGATACAGGTACTCAAATGTTAGTTTGCAACTCTGGATCACGACCCAACATTTGAGCATGAGTTCATAAGTTTTATCAGAAATATAAATATGAGCCTTATTTCCATGGGCTTATATCATTTAAAATACCACTTACACGGATATCATCAAAACTTTTGAGTGAAAAAAACTAAATAATTTTTATCTGCTTGTTAATGAAAATTTGAAATAATATGCCTGTTAATGAAATTTTATTAAATCATTTGTTAAGTGATTGAAAATTCTAAAAGGGATATTGACATACATCTTTCTAAACACAGAATGTCAATGAGATTACTTGTTTCGTCGTGATAATTCAAAACATAGACTAAATGTTGATTTAGTAAAACATTTCTCATAGTGACACCATCTTAGATCGTCTCATGCATTCAGTCTATAATAAAAACTGACACCTGAATATTCCTTTTCTCAAAGGTACAATTACAATTAATATTTACGAAAATTATTGTATTTTTATTAGAAGCGATGAAATCTCATTTCATCCTCTAGTACCGTCGTTTGGAAGCAACTTGAGGCTTATAACTTGAGATACGTAAACCGAAACAACCCTGTTCTTAAATATTTTTGCCTCAAGTTATCAGATCATCGTATTTAGCGAAATGCAATAGTATCGCAATGAACAAGCTAATTGCTCAAAACACGAGTTAATCACAAAATTTACGCGATCAGAACCGAGAGAACTTAGCTAGTGAATTATTGCGTGCCCCACATTAATATGGTTTTTTACACGCCCAATCAAAAGTAAGGTAATTGCTGGACCGATAAAAAATTCCCTTTGAAATCTAAGAATGAAAACTATCAAACTTTTTGAGTGGAACACATTTGGAGGAGGATATTGGGAAGTCTTGTTGCCGAAACTATATCTGATTAAGAAAATGAAATATCGTGTGCAGGGCGCGGCCTGTGTTATGACACTAATGAGTGCGTAGAAGGTGGGTCGCGCGTTCAGAGTTGTGGCGACGCTCCTTAGAAGATCAAGGTCCTTTTGCTGATCGTCTGCGAGCGGTACTTCCACACCATGCATGCGTTGCAACTTCACGAAATGAACTAGTCCATTTGCATGAGATATTTTATGAGTAGCTTGACCAGTAGACTTCGAGGCACCTCCACAAAACTAGTATTGATTTTTAAAATGATATAAAAAGATTTTCATCTTACATACTTATCTTGAACACAGATCTCTTAGTCTTCAAATCATATGGATATAAATAGAAAATTGTCTTCCATGTTCAATTTAGGGTCTAATGTTATGTTTTTACAACTACGAGATGAAAATTGTTAATAAATCTGAAAAATTAGAAACGAATTATGTATTATCACTATTTCTTTGCCAACATTTTATACCTTAGAAAACATGTTAAAATTCACCTTTTTTGATGGTTGAGAAAGATTTTAACCCAAAATTAACAACGCGATCTATTAGTGACACTGATTTTCAGTGAGACGTACCGGAATTGTAAAATTAAAATCTTGAAAGAGTTTAAATATATCAATGAATAGCGAAAAACCTGTTTGCTGCGTAAAAGTGCTAAGTCGTGGCAGTAGTTTCACCTCTAACTCAGTAGTGATAAGCGAGTAACAGCGCAGGGAATGGACTTATATCTATCATCAGCAGTGACTAGCAATGGAAACCAGTGGCAGCCTAAGCGGTAGAGGAGTAAAGGTAATCCAGTCTATCTGTGGAGGCGGTGGTATTATAGGGAGATTGAACAGTCTCTATAACGGACTTTCTGAACTGATCGAAAGAAAGGTGTGGAGATAAAATAAAATATAAAGTTGTAGGTAGGTTCGTGAGAAGTAGAAGATAAAATAAAATATTTTTAAAAATTGGAATAATGCTTCATCACGATGGCACTCACAATGGAATCACTTCACTTTTCTACATTTTTACAAATTAATTCAAGTATAAACTTAATATTATATAAATGTACACTTCTGTATTAATACGTCATCTTTCTCATGAGAAAAAAGTTTCTTTTTTTTATGACGTGGACCTACGAATTATATTTTGTTTCCAATTCTTGGTGCATCGTCGTTTATGTTTTTGTAAAAAAAAATTTTACTTCTGAATATTTTTAGAGCACCAATAGATGTAACGCTTAAAAAAGCAATGCGTTGAATTATAGTTTCGAGAGCAAAATCCATGTGACAATTGATTTTGAAATGTTAAATTTAAAAATTTCCCCCACAACCAAATCGGTTCATATACTGCTAATGTTCAAGTTCAGACAAATAAATAAAACTCTGAGAACTTTCCGTACTTATTGATAACAATGCCAGTCACAGGAATAAAAGATAAGCATAAAATAGTATACAAAAGTATAAAATGTACATGCAACTTAACTGAAAATGTCTGGAAGGCCTAATATGTACGTATACGTCATGTGTGATTTTAGTTTGCCATAAATAACATCTGAAGCAGTAATTTTAGAGGGGGACTGGAACAATCTTGATTAGGAATCTCCTGCTGCGTCAATGCTATCCAAAGAGAACTGGCACACGCATGTGAGGGTGGAGAAACATTGATAGGCGATGTTAGAGCTAGAGCAAGAGAGTTGCTACATACATTTTCATGGAGTATAATATATTTTTTAGATTCTTCACGGGCAAAATATTCACGCAAGTGAACACCGTAGGAAAATGGCACATATAGTAAGTAAATCGAAAATAACATCTTTAGTATATTAAATTATACCTCGACATTCAGCAACGAATATATAGATGGAAATTATAGAAGAAATATTAGATGGAAATTTTAACAATATTAATCTTCTTTTTAAGTACTTATTTCATAAATGAAACTTAGAATGTTATTATTAACTAGAACAAATAACACAATTTTCAATTCGTAGTGATTACGTTTATATAAAATTATGTAATGTTGATCAACATAAATGGTTTGTATTATTTTCAAGCCAAACGTTGGTTTCATTTATACCTTTTATTATATTTAATAATAATATTTCAATGGAACATTCACTGTGACATAAGCAACAACAAAAATATGAGCAAAGAATGTGTGAGTCAAATAACAATTGAAGTGATTCCAATTGAAGGCATCAGTTGATTTCGCATTGGGTGGGAGTTATTCTACTACGACGCATAGGGCTCTCACGTGTTCATAATTTATCGACAAGAGTTAATTTCCTCTTTGACAATTCTTTTTGATTTTCAACAATATTGTGGGTTCACTATAAGTATAGACTTCTGCCAAGTTACTTCAAGGTCATATGTGTGGCGTAATATTTTGTTCCGGTAAATGAAATAGTTCATTGAATTAGACTTAACTGCTCCATTCCCATAGCATTTTGAACAACATTAAAATATTGATTAATTTAAACTCGCTTTCTATTGTTCTTTTCTGAAGCAATAAAGTTTTCACTTAGTACTCCATGTCAATAAATATTCTACATAATACAATGCTCGTAATTTCAATAAAACAAAGTTTAATTAACTTTTCAATATACGTTCAGAATACTGATGAATAAATGTTTGTTGATCCCATGGGAGATTTCAAATTACTTGGATATTTATAAGAATCTAGCAGAATTGTTCACTGGATTCGGGTTTTTTTCCTCTTGCATCGGAGAAGTATAGATGTTTTCTTTCTGTGAGTAGTTATTGTTTCACTTTATTGCTATAGCTACCAAAATATTAATATTCAAAATAATTATATAAATTTTTAATGCTATTCCTCCCTTCGCAGTTTGAACAGTCAGTGAAATTTGAACACAACACTGGGTTTCTCCGAATCCACCCTTTCATGGATAATGAAATATTTTTAAAATAGACATCAAAGTGTAGTAGTAGATGATTTAAAAAAATCTTCAATATGTCCTATTGCAAGAGGCGTCCCTCAGGGATCGGTATTGGGTCCCCTTTTCTTCTTAATCTATGCAAATGATCTCCCTAGAGTATTATCAAATTGTAGATATCACTTGTATGCAGATGATTTACAGATTTATGTGAGCGGAAAATTAAGTGAGATTTTTTTTATTTACCAAACAAATTGTAATTAGTCATCTCTGCACAGTTGGTCTATGCAAAATGATCTTCTTTTAAATCCTTCAAAATCGCAAATGATGATAATTGGTTCTTCAAGAGCTCACAAAGTTCTGAAGAATATGACTTTACTAAATGTTGTAATTGATAATACAGTACCAAAATCATCGCAAGTCAAAAATCTCGAAGTAATTATGGATGACCTATTAAACTGGGCGCCTCATGTTCGTAAAGTATGCCAGAAAGTTTATATCATTATGCATTCACTAAAATGTGTGGGAAAATGTTTAGTGGTAAAAACTAAAGAAACACTTATGAAACGTATGATATTTCCCCATCTGGATTGGTGATATGATCTACAATAATTTAAATAAATCATTAGCTGAAACATTTCAATGCCTCTATTCGTTTCGTATATGATGTAAAAAAGTATGATAATATTTCTGGATATTATGAATCTAACAAGATTCTTAGGTTAGAGGAAAGAAGCATGTTTCATTGTCTGTCTTTTCTAGAAAATTATAAATTTGGGTTCCCCTTAATACCTTACAGATAATGTTACGATATTTAATTCCTCAGGACTTCAACAACAAAAATTATGCAGCATCCCAAAAAGTCGTACAAATTTCCTAAATAAATCCTTCACTGTATAAACAGCAAGATCATGGAATAACCTTCCTCCAGATATTGGAAACAGTAATTCATTTTTAAATGTCAAATAGCATCTGAGGAATTTCCTTCAATAGTAGTACGAAGGAATAAGAGTGCACTAAAATAAAATAAAATATAAATTAAAGTAAAGTCAAAATAGGAATCTGTTAAATGAAATCATTGATGATTTATGTTGAGTAAGCTACATTATTCTTTTAATATCAATCATTTTAAAAATACTTCAAAATGTATTATGTTAGTTTGTATGTTTATTAAATGTAATCTTGCTCTTTCATAAAAAGTTTATTTGTTTTTTATGAAAGATCATTTGTACAAATGTGGATAATAATATTATTAAGAACACAAATAGCTTTTGATAGTTGGTGGTAATGTTCTGTTCTGTTTTTTCGTAGTACAAAATGTTTTTAGTATTTGTAATTTTGAATTTTTTGATTCATGCAATTTTAA